>WAAF01019280.1:139836-252491 GCA_013400475.1 Tricholaema leucomelas
CCTCTCCTCTCCTCTCCCTCTCCTCTCCCCTCCCTCTCCTCTCCTCTCCTTTTCTCTCTTTTCTTTTCCTTTCTTTTCCCTTCTCTTTTCTTTTCTTTTCTTTATGGATTAAAATTGATCTAAGAACAGCTGACTGGATATTAAATATTTATTCTTCAATTACATCTATTTCCTTGAAGATAGAACTTCTCATTCCACAGCTTACACTTGCCATTTCTCATTTTTTCCCAGTAAGAGATTCACAAAAGCATTTAACACAGTCATATCTCTTCCAAATCTGCAGGACTTTTCAATGCCTCAGCTTGACTTCCAGGGATTTGAGATTGATTCTCGATTCACAGTCCTGAGCCGGAATATCAGAGATTCTATACTGGGATTCCCTCTTTAGATTGATGATTACAAATGGCTGGAGAAAGATGGGGAAATCTGACCAGTCCATTGTCCAAACTCACTTTCATGTGTGCTGAACTCTGACAGTCAAAGGAGGATTTTTATGTAGTTTTGGGCTTTTATATATTAATGTTATGACCCATGATAATGAAGTTACTCTTAGCAGATAGAAAAAATCAGAAAGCAAAGAAAAAGTTAATTTAAGGGAATAATAACAACTTAAGAAACCTCTGACTTAAGAGGTGCTGCATAAGTCTGACTGCTTGAATAGAGGGAGAGCACTGGTTATTTTCCACAGCACACAGTTGCAACAGTGACCTGAAAATAGAGAACGGTCAGTCTGTTGAACTCTTACACTAGTGACTTGTTATTTGTGTGACAGTTCCCATCCAGATGAAAGGGAAACATCCTGAGTTACTTGTTGCCAGTATTTAGTAACAGTGCTTGAGCTTCATTTTTCATTCTTTCCACAAGCATTCAATTCTTATTTGGATTTCACTCAGAATGCGATCCTTCGAAACCAACAATGCTGAATGCCTTCTCCTGTTCCCCATTCCCCATTTAAACAGTGACTACTGGGTACGTGAGCATTTGCCTAAGGTGTTACATAACCATAACTAGGATGTTTCCAATTTAAGTGCACATAATACATGTGGCTTCTATGAGCCGTTTCAAATAAACCAGAATTGATGGAGTTACAATTGTCAATAAAGCCATTAGCTTCAGGGGATTTATTCATTGAAGAGAGATGTGGTTTGGATTCCACTGAGGTTTTTCAAAGGGAAGACAGGAGCAGCTTGACTTTCATCAGAAGAATGCTCCTAATACCCACCAGTCCCTCAGCTGCACATACTAAACTTGTGTTTTTGAAGTGTTTCAAAGCTGCAGGTCTACTTTGAGAATATAGTAGCCATCAATAAATGATGCTAAAGGTACTATTGTGGTTTAAATTCCAGATATATACCAGAGATACAACATCACGCAAAATCTTCTTTAAACATTACGGTCTGTGCTGCCACAGCCATGCAGAGCAGCCCTTGCCTTCGGTCCACACATCATTTCTTTAATTTATTGACCATTACTAAGCATTAAATCAGTATAAGACAAGTTCACATATTTAAGTCTGATGGTTTAAGTCTTTACTTGTTTTACTTGCAAATGAAAGAAGATCTATATCTAGAGGGCCATCCTATTTCCTTCTTCCCTATTGTTTTGTTTATGCATATATTAACTTACAGGTCATGCCCAAGTGGGTTTTGTGGGCAATGTGAGTGGTTATTGCAAGTCTTGTTCCTCTACTGCGTTTCTACCCTGTGCCAGTGGATCTGACTGTCACACAGATATTCTGGCCTGACCATGGGCAACTATGCCTGTTCATTAAATATTACATAGGTCAATGATGAAAACATTATTACTTTTCTACACCACCACAGTTCACACTGGTGTTGTCCAGCCTGGAGAAGAGAAGGCTCTGGGGAAACTGCCTATAGCAGCCATTCAATACTTGAAGGGGATCTACAGGACAGCTGGAGAGGAATAACAACAGGCACCAGTACAGGTTGGGGGCTGCCTTGCTAGAAAGCAGCTCTGTGGAGAAAAATCTTGGTAGTCTTAGTAGACAGGAAGTTCTGCATGGGCCAGCAATGTGTCTTTGTGGTCAAGACAGCCAATGCCATCCTGAGGTGCATCAGGTAAAGTGTGACCAGAAGGTCTAGGGAGGTTCTTCTCCCCCTTCTACTCTGCCTTGGTGAGAACACAACTGGAATACTGTGACCCGTTTTGGGCTCCCCAGTTCAAGAGAGACAGGGACCTGCTAGAAAGAGTCCAGTGGAGAGCCATGAGGATGACTGGGGGACTTGAGCATCTCCTCTACTATGAGAGGGTCAGAAACCTAGAGGCTGATTAGTCTGGAGAAGAGAAGACTGAGAGGAGATCTGATCAATGTATAAAATAAATAAAATATTGAGAGGTGGGTGTCAAGTGGATGGTGCCAATCTCTTTTCACTGGCTACAAATTGCACATAGAAGGTTTCGCCTCAACGTGAGGAGAAACTTCTTTATGGTGAGGGTGACAGAACATTGAAACAGGATGCTCAGAGAGGTTGTGAGGTTTTCTTCTCTGGAGACTTTCAAGACCTGCCTGGATGCATTCCTGTGTGAACCACTCTAGGTGATCTTGCCTTGGCAGGGAGGTTGGACTCGATGACCTCTGGAGGTCCCTTTTAACCTCTAGAGTTCTGTGATTCTGTGACTTTTTATAAAGCCGTGTAGTGACAGGCTGAAGGCTAATGGCTTCCAACCAGGTAGATTCAGATTAGATATTAGGAAGAAATTCTTCCCCATGAGGGTGTTGTGGTACAGGAATAGCTTGCCCGAAGAAGTTCTGGAGGCTCCAACCTCAGAAGTATTCAAGGCCAGGTTGGATGCAGCCTTGAACTATGTGATATAGTAGAACATGTCACTGCCTATGGCAAAGGGTTGGCACTAGAAGACTTTTAAAGGTCTCTTCCAAACCAAACCATCCTATGATTCTGATTCCTTACTATAGGAAGAAAAGAAAAATGAAACAGTAGTGCCTGGGAGAAGTATCTTTGCATCAGTAATAGTTGCATAAGTGTTAAACTTCACCATGGCTCAACATAAGATCTTTATGCTACAATGACAAATTCTCAAACATACATCTATAAATATTTGTTGCAACAGCTCCTCCTAGGCAAAAGCAGAGCAATTGTATGTTCAGGGGCAGATGAGTTACAACCTTCAGAAATTTCCAGTATTTTGAATGGAAAAGGAGGTTTACAGAGATGAAAAACTAGAAAAAAATCCAACTTGTTATTATTGCTGCTATGGAAACTGAACAAAGAGCAATAACTACTTGCCAATTTCTTTTTGGCTCCTACAGTGAAAAAGCCTAAAATGCTGAGATTTCAAGGACAAGAATTGCTGTCAATAACTAAATATTTTGCTATTCTGGGATTTACCAAAGCTGGAGTTGTTCAAATTCTAAACCCTTGTGATTTTTTTTTTCTGTTAAAGGCAATGCATTATAAGTACATGAACTACACTGTTACAAAAGGGTAATTCATTTTGCATGGAGAAATCAATTAAACAGTTGATCTGGTCCTGAAACTAGGATCACATTTTATTTATATCTATAAAGGACATTGCTTTTATAAAAAGATGAAATGTTTTAAAATTACAGGTGTGCCTAGCCCTGCATAGCACCTGGGAGCTTATAAGGAGTGAAACTTAATTGCTCAGACTTTTGTTTCTACGCAGTTATGATATGCTCACTGCAGCTGTATGTGTAAGAGACCACTTACACTCCCTTATTTCTGACTCACACTTTTGTTCACTGAAAGGGAGAAGCATTTGATGTATTACTGCCAAAAAATAACTTGTCATGAAATATATTTTTCAATAACCTGCACTTTGGACTTCATCTGTAAATGCATTTGCAGCTGTTTTAGGACATGGAGTATGACTTTTAGTATGATTTCATCATGTTTTCCCATTCAGAAAACAGTAACTGAATCCTGAAGTTACTGAAATGAAATGGCAGCATTCATCACTCAGTTTGGCAGAATTTCTGGGCTTTTAAAATTTAGAATAGCACAGGCAAAATTAACCACAGGGAAGATTCTGTATTTGGCCAAAAAAAAATATATATAGTCTTCTGGCAACTAAAAGATGGAAGAAGTCACCTCTGTTCTCCTTTGCCTGGATTTACAGTGAGTATTCTTGCTGAAGATTATCTCTCTACTAAGAGATGGACTTCTTCCTTTATTCAAGTTCCTTTAAATGCTCTTTACTGACAGTCAGCATCATCTTCATCTCACCCAGTCTGTGTTTAAGGCATATGGTATTCTTCCAAGTAATTCTCTCTGCCAGATGTTAACTTGACTATCCTCCTATGTGCAAGTAAAAGAGATAGAGTTTAAATATCTCTCAGCTGTAATTTATCTTAAAACATCTCAATGACATGAATATCCTCACTGTGAGTTGGAGAAGGAAAGGTGATAGGATAGAATGGGCTGTGAAGGACTTTCAGACTTGATGGATCTCATAAGAAATATTTGATAGTTACATTTTTTTAAGCACCTTGTCAAGCAGAATGAATTGTTCTAAACGTCAAGATTTGAATTCTAAGCAACTTGAATAAAATATAATAGTGGAAATCACAGATGATAGAGCAAGCAACTCATCATCAACATCATACCTAGAAAGAGTTCATGGTTTTCCTACAGTATCATTTCTAAAATGTCCTACAAGTGCACCTCAGATGTAAAGACAGTAATAATCTGGAGATGCTATCATTTAAAATAATCATAGCTAGTAATACTAAATTTCCCAAAATTAACATCTAAATTCCCAAGCAGTCTCAATCTGATTAGGCTTTTTTATACTGAAGAGTTTATCATAGAATCATAGAATCAGCCAGGTTGGAAGAGACCTTCAAGATCATGCAGTCCAATTTAGCACCCAGCCCTGTCCAAATCCAATAGACCATGGCACTAAGTGCCTCATCCAGGCTTTTCTTTGACACCTCCAGGGACCATGACTCCACCATCTCCCTGGGCAGCCCATTCCAATGCCAATCACTCTCTGTCAAGAACTTCCTCCTAACATCCAGCCTAGACCTCCCCCGGCACAACTTGAGACTGTGTCTCCTTCTGTTGCTGGTTGCCTGGGAGAAGAGACCAACCCCCACCTGGCTACAGCCTCCCTTCAGGTAGTTGTAGACAGCAATGAGGTCACCCCTGAGCCTCCTCTTCTCCAAGCTAAACAACCCCAGCTCCCTCAGCCTCTCCTCACAGGGCTGTGTTCCAGGCCTCTCACCAGCTTTGTTGCCCTTCTCTGGACACATTCCAGTATCTCAACATATCTCTTGAATTGAGGAGCCCAGAACTGGACACATTATTCAAGATGTGGCCTGATCAGTGCTGAGTATAAGGGAAGAATAACTTCCCATGTCCTACTGGCCACACTGTTCCTGATACAGGCCAGGATGCCATTGGCTCTCTTGCCCACCTGGGCACACTGCTGGCTCATGTTCAGCTACTATCTACCAGTTCCCCCGGGTCCCTTTCTGCCTGGCTGCTCTCCAGCCACTCTGTCTCCAGCCTGTAGTGATGCTTGGGGTTGTTGCGGCCAAAGTGTAGAACCCTGCACTTGGCCTTGTTAAATCTCATCCTGCTAGGCTCTGCCCACCCAGGCAGCCTGTCAAGGTCCCTCTGCAGGATTCCTACCATCTGACAGATTGACACCTTCTCCTAGTTTGGTGTCATCTGCAGACTTACTGATGCTGGGCTCAATCCCCTTGTCCAGATCGTCAATAAAGATATTGAACAGGACTGGACCCAGCACTGATGCTTGGGGGACACCACTAGTGACTGGCTCATACATTCATTTCATCCACTCATTTACAGAAGCCTCAGTGGTTTCTAATACAAACTTCAATGCAAAACTTTCCTGAATATAATATAAATGTAATACAATATCACCAGTTGTTTGTTTGTGCTTTTATTAAACACTACATATCTATTTTTAAGATAGACAACTCTCCGGTATTTTCCTGTCAAGAGTGCATTAATTCTGGAAATCCCTTGCTGTTACAGCACATAGCATCAAAAGGCAACACTTTTAATTAGATGGAGTTTCCAGATGTAATTTTCTTCATCATTTTCCCAGTATAGCAGTGAATGCAAATGACACATCTGGCTGGATTTTTTCACCTCTCAATCCAGTTATTTTACTATATCTTCAAAGCCTATATAATATTTCTATTCCATACAGAAAGTTACATGAGTGAATTTGTTTGGAATATATATTTATTTTCTTTTTCTTGGTAAATTCAGTTGGTTCTATTTTGACATGATAGCAGCAGATTACACTAATATATCTGTAAATAATGGCGTACAAGTAACATGCTGTGTCAGACCAAACAAATGCTGTGACTTACTGATGCAAGTAACAGTGGATGTGCGCTAAATTAAGGTTCTTTCTTAGCCCTACTTCCATAAGTAGAGCTATTCATAGTATACTCAGCCTTTTGTTTGCAACATAAGTAAGGAGAGTAAAAGGGAGAATCTCTGTATTCAGCAAAGATACTTGCAATTCAAATCAGCTTAGTTTTGCCATGTTGTGAGTGGAGAGGAATCGATAAACTCTGCAGTCCTAAACATAGCACAACTAAATTTGTCTACAATTCTATCAAGACTAATCATAATTTTGTCTACTGCAGAACATGTTCATTGCGTAGCAGCAGCAAACTATGACACTTACAAGACTGCAGGTGGATTTTTTTGGCTGTATGAAGCTGAAGGGTAAAATGATTGTTATTTTTAGAGAAGCCAAGATTACAACCTGCATTTTTAGATGTTTGTGGAATAAAGACATCAGGGATCTTGGTCTTCAAGAGCTGATTTCCCTTAGACCAGATTTCTTCTAAAAGCATATCACAGCTTGAAATGTACCCACAGCTTACCCTAGTAAAGTTGTGTTTCTGAAAGTATCATTACTACCAGACTTGCTGATTGAAATGTCATACTAAATTTAAGCTTCTCAGTATTAAAACTAATAATAAAGTGAAGGAAAAATAAGATTAAGTGATATATTACCCCATCACAAAAGGGGGTGAAAAAGAGTATTACTTCAATCTATATTAACGTTTCTTGCTTTTGTAAGTATTTCATAGCAACATTGCATTATCTTAATTTTTTTTTACATTCTTTTTCTAGCCATTAACTAACTTGGTCTATGTTTAACAGTGTTTGAATTGTTCATCTCTTCAAATTTTTTGTGTAATGAATGTTTTTTCCAGGGACTAAATAGATTTGTCAGCTAATGGTCAGGAGCAGGATTAATTTTATGCTAAAGAAACTATGACTGAGTGTTTGAATATCAGCACGAACAGATGCAAGTTACTCTTCTATGGCAACTGAAGGCTGTCAGATCTGGCACATCTATAGTCAAAATGGAAGAGTAGGTTAAAATATTCCATGAGTATTCCTTATTCAAGTGCACCATGAGCAAAGATGTTCTATAAAATGAGTTTAAGATTATGCCAACTTGCTGCACAAATTGATGTCAACAGTTTGAAATGAAGCACTATGTTTATGTATTACTTACACACACACAAGTAATTAGAAAAGGATTCATACACAATAATAACCTAGAATTGGCATTCCTTCTGTCAAAACCAAAAGTAATTTGAAATGAGTAGTGATGACAAATTCAGTTAGATGTGTTCAATAATTAGTTTAAATGTCACCCTCATTTGCTGGATATTACAGAACCACAGAATGCCAGGGTGGAAGGGACCTCAAGGATCATCTGGTCTAACCTTTAATATCCCTTCCACTGTAACAGGTATAGTGGAACCATGAAGGAAAACAGAATCACAGAATCATAGAATGGTTTAGCTTGGAAGGGATCTCAAGGATCATCCAGCTCCAACCCCCTGCCATAGGCAGGGACACCTCCCACCACAGCAGGTTGCTCAAGGCCTCATCCAACCTGGCTTTAAACACCTCCAGGGAGGAAGCATCCACAACCTCCCTGGGCAACCTGTGCCAGTGTCTTACCACCCTCACTGTAAAGAACTTCCTCCTAATATCCAGTCTAAATCTCCCCTCTTCCAGCTTAAACCCATTCCCCCTCGTCCTGACATTACTAGACCGTGTAAATAGTCCCTCCCCAGCCTTCCTGTAGGTTCCCTTCAGATACTGGAAAGCCACTCTAAGGTCTCCTCGAAGCCTTCTCTTCTCCAGGCTGAAGAGCCCCAACCCTCTCAGCCTGTCCTCATAGCAGAGCTGCTCCAGCCCTCTGAGCATCTTCGTGGCTCTCCTCTAGACCCGCTCCAGCAGTTCCATGTCCTTCTTGTGTTGGGGGCTCCAGAACTGCACACAGTACTCCAGGTGAGGTCTGAGGAGAGCAGAGTAAAGGGGGAGAATCACCTCCCTTGCCCTGCTGGCCACACTGCTCTTGATGGAGGTCTTAAAAGCACTAATAAAAATTTAGCTAAAACATTTTCCTGTAAAAACTGGGAGTTTTTGGATGAAGATTCTGGTTTTATTATATCTTCTACAGAGAAGAGGCAACACAAATCATTCTAGGTTTGTTCTGACACAAAATATATTAGACCTTGTTGCTGATTCTTGTCTTTTTCCACTCTGATAATTTCAATGTCTTCCAGATGAAGTATTTAATAAATGTTAATCCCTTTTTTTTCCAATTTCTAGTATCTTTATGCTATTTGGGATTTTTTAAATCAGAGGATCTGATGTTCAGCAATACCAAAACCTATGTGAAATGGTCTTTGTAAAACTAGACTGGTTTCTGTTCCCTGGCACTCCCATCCATACTAATAAACTGAGTAGGCAATGGGCTTCAGCTCTGCCTTGTAATCATCATAACTTTCTATGGTCTATGGCACAGTTTTGGCTCCAGTGTACTAATGCTCCCCCAGATAGTGCCTGTGCATTCTGGCTTAGCACCTGCCAGGAGCACAGGCAACAGAAAGTTTGGATTTGAACCCTCTGTCTTACAGGAAAAAGAAAGACCATCTGTAAGGACTCAGACTGTTTCATAATCAAGATTATGTCTGATCTGTTTTACTTGTACATATATACAGATAGACATGAGAAGAGAGAGAAGTCCTACTCTTAGAGAGGTCTTTGTAGAAGAATAATGATTACTAGATAAAAAATTGACTTATCACAGTATCACAGTCTCACAGTATCACCAAGGTTGGAAGAGACCTCACAGATCATCAAGTCCAACCCTTTACCACAGAGCTCAAGGCTAGACCATGGCACCAAGTGCCACGTCCAACCTTGTCTTGAACAGCCCCAGGGACGGCGACTCCACCACCTCCCTGGGCAGCCCATTCCAGTGTCCAATGACTCTCTCAGTGAAGAATTTTCTCCTCACCTCGAGCCTAAACTTCCCCCGGCGCAGCCTGAGGCTGTGTCCTCTTGTTCTGGCGCTGGCCACCTGAGAGAAGAGAGCAACCTCCTCCTGGATACAACCACCCCTCAGGTAGTTGTAGACAGCAATAAGGTCACCCCTGAGCCTCCTCTTCTCCAGGCTAAACAATCCCAGCTCCCTCAGCCTCTCCTCGTAGGTCTGTGCTCGAGGTCTCTCACCAGCCTCGTCGCCCTTCTCTGGACACGCTCAAGCATCTCAATGTCCCTTCTAAACTGGGGGGCCCAGAACTGAACACAGTACTCAAGGTGTGGTCTAACCAGTGCAGAGTACAGGGGCAGAATGACCTCCCTGCTCCTGCTGACCACACCATTCCTGATGCAGGCCAGGATGCCATTGGCTCTCTTGGCCACCTGGGCACACTGCTGGCTCATGTTCAGGCGGGTATCAATCAGCACAATTATTATTACAATACTTGCAAAAATGTAATTAACAGCAGTCTAATTTGTTTATAATATGAACCTGAATAGCTTCTGCTGTCATGTCACATTCCCTCATTGAGGCCTGAAACAAATGAGAAATATTGGAACTACTTGTTAGTGGGATCAGAAGACAACATCTGCTCTTCTGGGTATAGGTGAAGTTCCAAAAGCAGAATAGGACAAAAGGTTTGTGTGTTGTTAGTGGATTGATTTTTCACATCAAACAGCTAAGAAAAAAGAAAAGGCAAGTCAAGAGAACAAAAGGATATTGCTGTGTTTTGAGTAATTATCTTATCTCTTGTGCTGTTTGTTGTTTTGTTTTGTTTTTCTGGAGGGGACTTTTGTTGTTGTTTTGTTTGCTTTTTTTTCTTTCCTCCTAGTTCTTCCTAAGTACTGATCTTTCAGCTATACTTCTTGGTTTTGTTTTGGGTTTTTTTTTTTTCCTTTCTCTTGCCTATTTATTTTGCCTTTATCTTTCGGAAAGAAGTTACAAAACAGTTGGTCTCTTATTGGCAAACATAAAAGCTTGGGTTTTTATCATCAGTATTCACTGCACTATTCAGATAAGAACTCATTTTGAATATAACCCTGTGTGAGGAGATTTACTGCAAATTACTGATCTCTGCACAAGGCTACAAATGCCAATAAGATACTGAGACTCAGAGATAATTCTCAACACTCTGCAGCCAACATGTAAGGGTCAGCTAGATAAGTGAAACGCAGATTGCTTTCCATCACACTGATGATTTCCCTTTCATTTGGCATTTTGTTTCTGCTGAATTATATACTTCATCTAAACCAAATAAAATCTGAGAAACTGTATTAAGATTTTTGCATCTAAATAATATATATATATATATATTTCTACACAAAAGAGTGGAAAATTAGTTCTAATCGAACGAACCACAGTAACACAAAGTAACAACATTGAAGTGCCTTTTCTTCCTCTCAGAGTGCAGGCAGACACAATGTCAGCACATTTTCCTTGCAGATTGCTAACTCAGATCTTAGTGCTAGTCAATAATATTCAGCTCAAAAAAAAGATCACAGTGCATCACCATCCATTTTCTTCACTAGGTTACTCTAGATTGCAGTTTGTATAAAGTCTGCTTTCTCTGACTTCCCTTTGCCCCAGAAAGTCATAGAATCATAGAATTGTCAGGGCTGGAAGGGACCTCAAGGATCATCTAGCTCCAGTCTCCCTGACATGCACAGAGACAGTCTAATCTACCCACGTCATATACAAAATCAAATGACAGTGTGGAGGGTAAATGCATTTGCATACTAAAGTACTTCAGTAATAGATTTACACAGTCTTATTACATTACTTCCCTGTGCTGTGGTGAAGATAGTGCAGTGAGGGAAAGAAGACAGCCAGGCTCCTACCTGACCTCCCTAATTCACAGAATCACAGAATTAACCAGGTTGGAAAAGACCTCTAAGATCATCGAGTCAGACCTATCACCTAACCCTTCCGACTAATTAAACCATGGCACTAAGTGCCTCATCCAGCCTCCCACATCCATTCACGTGCCACAGCCATTCATGTGAGAAGGTGCAGTCCTGCAAGGAGGCTTGGCAGTGAGCAGAGTGGTTCCTGCTGTGCTATGTATAGTTCTGGTTTGGGGCTGTGAAGCTGTGAGCTCTGGGTTCTCCAGAACATGGAGAGATGGTCCCAGATCCTGGTGCACAGTCAGAGGACTTCCCTCTCTGGAGTCGTTTTTTGACCACTTTTGGTTATCCTGGTACTCTTCCATGCCCTTAGCTGTAGGATTGGCTAAATAACACCTTGTTCATGATCAGCTCATTTGGGTTTTGATTTGTTGTTAGGTTTAGATTTGATTTACACTTATTGGTGCTTCTGGACATTTCAGGTGGGGTTTCCTGGTAGCCTACAAGTGGTTTTCTTAATTTGGCTATTTCCTTTATCACACCAAAAGTAATCTAATTCTGCTACAAAAAGTTGATTGGAACAACCATATTGCAAGTTGATCCCCCTGGGAACAGTAGTAACTACTAGATGTCAAGGAAAGAAAATCTGAAAACATATACAGTGTCACAAAATGTTAGGGGTCAGAAGAGACCTCTAGAGATCACAGTCAAACCCCCTTGCCAAAGCAGGATCACCTAGAGCAGGCCACACAGGAATGCATCCAGGTGGGGTTTGCAAGTCTCTAGAGAAGGAGACTCCACAACCTCTCAGGGAAGCCTGTTCCAGTGCTCCATCACCCTCACCATAGAGAAGTGTTGCCTCACGTTTAGGTGGAATCTCCTGTGTTCTAGCTTGTATCCATGCCTTCTTGTCCTATGCCTGGACACCACGAAAACAGACTGCCACCTTCATCTTGACACCCACCCCTCAGATATTTACAGGCATTGATAAGATCTCCTCTCAGCCTTCTCAAGACTAAATAGCCCCAGTCCTCTCAGTCTTTCTTCACAGGAGAAATGTTCAAGTCCCTCAGTCATCTTCGTAGATGTCTGTTAGACTCTATCCAGAGTCCAAAAGATTATCCAAAACTGCAGAAATTTTTTGCAGCTCCATTTCTATATTCTCAAACTTTAATGAAACTGCTTAGACCCCTGATTTGTGATGAATAAGGATCTTGCTGACTGGAATTCAACATGTAAATACATTGTACCTTGTTCTAGAAGGAGATTTAGAAATTCATCCTGGACTTTATTAAACTGTATGTTTTCACTCTGTGCTTGACTTTCAAATTCTAAAGCCTTAAGTAGAGAGATTTGTAACCAAGGAAACATGAAGTGATATTTCTCTTATTACTCATTAAATTTGACACAAACTACAGAAAGCATCTATCCATTAGCAATCTAAAACTAGAATGTTGTCCTCCTTTCTTCCCTATAGTTTCTCTCTGTTTTGATAAATGACTTATAGCTTCAATGTCAGATATCAGGGGTATACAGACCATGGTAGAAGAAATTAAGAAACAAAATGCAATTTTTTTTCCTTGGCATGTATGAACAAAGATTTATGATTTCTGTTTCTTCCATAGATGAAATATTTCTTGCACAGCTATGGTATATTACTCAGCAGTTCCCTCAGCAAAGGGTTATAATGTTGAGGTCAAAGATTCTGGAATGCTGTGATTATCTCAGCTTTTCATGATTAACAGTTTTGACAGCTTTCAGACATAGATGATTCTGAGAAAGTGTTGATATGAATACTGATAATATTCGAAGCTGGTGAAGGGCCTGGAGCACAGCCTTATGAGGAGCGGCTGAGGGAGCTGGGGTTGTTTAGCCTGGAGAAGAGGAGGCTCAGGGGTGATCTCACTGCTGTCTACAACTACCTGAAGGGAAACTGTAGCCAGGTGGGGGTTGGTCTCTTCTTCAAGGCATCAGGATTAATTTCAATCTTCTTAATCCTGATTATGTGCATCAGTCAGAATCATAGAATAAACCAGGTTGGAAGAGACCTCCAACATCATCCAGTCCAACCTATCACTTAGCCCTAGCCAATCAACTAGACCATGGCACTAAGTGCCTCATCCAGGCTTTTCTTCAACACCTCCAGGGATGGCGATTTCACCCCCTCGCTGGACATCCCATTCCAATGCCAATCACTCTCTCTGGGAAGAACTTCCTCCTAACATCCAGCCTAGACCTCCCCCAGCACAACTTGAGACTGTGTCCCCTTGTTCTGTGGTTGGTTGCCTGTCAGAAGAGACCAACCCCCACCTGGTTACAGCCTCCCTTCAGGTAGTTGTANCTGGATAATTTTGCAGATATGCTAATAAAACATACAAAAAGTATTTTGCATGAAAAACTGTGGCACCAAAGTCTCATCAAATAAGTATTACTGAAAGCTTTTCTCATTTTTGAAACCACCTAAACTGTTTTGATGTGTTCCTTTCATGAGGAACACCAGACAAAATTGCCAAAGTCCTGAAACCTGTTTCATAATGAGGCCACCAGCCGAATGTCAAGAATGTTTTACTTCAATGCTACCTGAGATACTTGACCTTGAGGATTCAGTCTGAGTTTAAAACGTGTAAATTTAAATGTCTACTTGTACTGAGTTCTTGACTCAGAGATGTAGTCAGTACAGAGAGTGGAGCTTAGAAAACAGCAGAGTAGCAGCCAGGATGGAGCTATCGTCTGTAGAACTAGGAGAAGATTGTCAGTAGCACAGGAATGCTATATCATTTCAGATCATAGAATCATAGAATCAACCAGGTTGGAAGAGACCTCCAAGCTCATCTAGTCCAACATATCAGCCAACCCTATCCAATCAACTAAACCAGATGTCCTGAGTACCTAAGATCTTCCGCTTTAGAAGAGCTGAAGTATTACATAGACTGCACTGAGCATATTTGTTTAGGTATACAATAGAGTAGAACAGAAAGTCAGACATTTCCATCTCAATCCAAATGCCCATGCATAGATGTCTAGGGCATTTGAGGTGTCTTGAGATGACCACATGGCATCTACAAGAGGCTACCGGATCTGACAGAGGACCTGTAGAAGGTATATGTCTTTCATTCTGGAGTTGCAGCTACAGACCTTATAGGATGCCTCTAGTCATCTGAAAAGGTCTTAGCTGTACAGGTTGTGGATTCCACTGAAAATGTTCACCCCATAGATGCAATGGACTTTCCCCTCTGTTTTCTTACTATAGCAATTCTAAAGCTAGAGAAATAGCTACAGTTTAACTTCTACCTGCAGCTTAGGACTTTTAAAACAAAATGCAGTTGTCTTGGACATTATGATACAATATCCTCTTAGTTTTTCCTGAATTATCTGTTCACATTCATATGAACATGCTGTGTTAGTCTTTGAAGCACACATCAGAAGACAGTGCCTGACTTCTCAGGGGATTGCCCTAACAGCCTCTAGAGTGTTCATCTGACACTTCATCTCAGACTATGACTGGCTTCCACAGCAGCTCCAGAATAAGGCAAGACTCCAATACAGTCACTGCAGGTAAACACAACAATAATTCATTTTTTAAGTAGCATGGAAGGCACCTAAATACTTTTTGCCAATTTTAGAGAGACTATTCTGACTATGAATATCAAATCCTACAAATCCTAGTTTAGAATCATGAAATTTTCTCAGTTGGAAAAGATTTCTAAGATCATTGAGTCTAATCATCGACCTACTACAGCTATGACCATTAAATCATGTCCCTAATATCCAACCTCAGCCTCCACTGGCACAACTTGAGGCCATTTCCTCTCATTCTGCCACTTGATACTAGGGAGAAAAGATCAACATCCATTTCACTACAAGCCCATTTCAGGTCATTTAGAGAGCAACAAGGTATATTCTCAGCCTCAATTTCTCCACACTGACCACTTCTGATAAAATTTGTTCTACAGACCCTTCACCACCTTTGTTGCCCTTCTCATTTGCTATGATCTTTCTGTGGAAAATCAAACACAAATAAATAGGTCCTGAATAGGACACGTGAATTCTGTAGGAACACCTGTTATTTCTTTCTTATATCTAGATTCTTAACCCTTGCTATAGAGAAGGGCAACAAAGCTGGTGAAGGGCCTAGAACACAAACCCTATGAGGACAGGCTGAGGGAGCTGGCGGTGTTTAGCCTGGAGAAGAGGAGGCTCAGCGCAGACCTCATTGCTGTCTACAACTACCTGAAGGGAGGTTGTAGCCAGGTGGNGATCAGGTATGTTAGATTTTATAATCTGTTACTACACACTTGTAATAAAGATTTATTATTGGAAAAAATGCAAAGTTTTTTTGAAAAATCATAGTGCTGAATCCAAAGCCATTACTCAAACAGCTAATAATCCATTTCTTACTAGTACAACATGTTTTTTTTCAAGCATCTGGATGTGGGTGTTAAATCCCTCACAGCTGTTAGTGATTCCCTGCTGTATTTCTCTATTTTTATTATTGTAATTCACATATCTCTTGAACATTAGCAGCATTTTAATACACAGAGTTACCAAGCAACTGCTCAAGACAGCTTTATTATATGCATGTTTCTTGCATGCTTCATGAGACTGGTCTGTGAACAGAATTATCACAGCATGAGAGCTGAAGGGTAAGCTGGGGAAAGAGATTAGCTGAAGGAGACAGTAATTTTAGAGGACTAATTCTATGAAATTTACTATAATAAATATCAAAGACTCAAAAAGTGTAGAGGCTACCAACTTTATACACCTTCAGGCTTCACGCTTTGCCATGCAAGGTTGCCTAAAAGCTTATCACAAATACCTTTTTCAAGGACTTAAGTCCTGTTGTCTTGGCCCTAAAATTATGCTTATGTGGAGCATATTCTCAACCACACAACCTTAAGTACAAACCTAATAGCTCCAACAAAAACAAACAAACAAGCAGAACAAAACAAAAAAGGCAGCTTAAAATGACAGAACTCATATGTGATAGTAGTACGCCTCATAAAAAGCAGTCTGAGTATTCATCATTTTTACCCTAATTTTTGCACCTTCTAGGTGCACCTTAGTATATATTTAGGCCTTTTCTCCAATAACAAAAGAGCTCAGAGTTTAAGTCTTCTTTAAAAGCCAGATGTTCACAGAATCACAGAACTTAAGAGGTTGGAAAGGACCTCCAGAGATCATCAGGTTCAACCGCCTGCCAAGGTAGGATCCCCTAAGGTAGCTCACATAGGAAGGCATCTAGGCAGGATATATATTTCCTATATTCAGATGATTCTATATGATTCTATCCTATATTCAGATGATTAATTTCCTATATTCAGATGATATATTTCCTATATTCAGGTGATTTCTCAATCGTACAGTACTTGGAAGGAAGCAACTATATATATATATATATATTTGATATATATTGGCCAGCATACTTTGATTATTGTTAGATTCTAAAACAATTTTGTGTCATGGTGTTTTTAGAAAACTGCAATTTATCTACACATTAATGCTGGCACTGCAACAAACTTACAATTTAATAATGATAGGAGAAGATGGCAGTAATAGTCCTTTCTGGAACACATCATTGTTTCCAAGAACAATGATACCAAGCAGGACTACAGCTCAAAAAAGTGAATATATGAGGCATGAAACCTTGATTACTGAAAAGATTTTCATTTGAAGGCTAAGAACTTTGTAAAATGGTTTTGCTCAGTCCAGAAAACACAAATTGTAGGGTTTTTGCTTTTGTACATCTAACTCCATGTGTGCTATGGTATTGCAGAATGAATTCTCTGTAATTTTTTTTTTTTCTAGAAATAACACCCACAAGAGTATCTGCAGGAGTTAGCACATCCCCTGCAGAGCTTGTGTTCAGGCAAAACTAGTAAATGTTTTTGGATGTGAGCTGACATGGAACAGAGCCATGTCTCTTTTCCGTGTAACTTTGAGAACTCCATCTTCCAGGAACACAGCTCACTGCTATGCTAACGGGTCTGTTACCCACAGGCAGTTGCATTGGGCTTTGCTAAGTGGTTATGCTGCTAGCCTTGGAAGCAATATAAATGCACTTAAATGTTGCAGTGCTTGACCTTGTAATTAAGAGTCTAAGCAGAGCAAGCACCGCTGGTTGCCACAGAGTTGTTAACTGGAGTACTGCATCCAGCTCTGGAGCCCTCAGCACACAAGAGACATGCACCTTTTGGCGCAGATCCAGAGGAGGACTACTAAAATTATTTGAGGGTTGGAGCACCTTTATTGATATTGAATCCACAGCTGACTTCTCCTGCATGATGCCTTTATATGTCTGCACTGCAGAACGAGGCATGTCCTAGGAAGGACACTGAGGACACCAAATCTTTTCCCACATTGCAGCACTGTTCTTTTCCCTGCCTCTTTCTGGTGACCTCCAACAACATCTCTCAAAGACAAATGCTAAGACAAGCTAAGAGGCAACTGAACCCCTAGGAGGCAATACTATTAAATCTACTCCAGAGTTGGTTCATAGAATCATAAAGTCATAGAATCAACAAAGTTGGAAGAGACCTCCAAGGGCATCCAGTCCAACCTATCACCCAGCCCTAGACCATGGCATTAAGTGCCTCCTCCAGTCTTTTCTTGAACACCTCCAGGGCAGTCTTTTCTTGAACGCCTCCAGGAACAGCAACTCCAACACTTCCCTGGGCAGCCCTGGGCAGCCCATTCCAATGGTTCCCTTGCCTCTTTCATTTCCCTGTCCACAAGCAACAAGCAACCTTTACTCTTGCTCATGCTGAGGCAGCAGGCAGGCTGCCCATACCTGTTATTCCTGGCCATGCTGCAGGCACTTTGAAACAGGGAAAAAAATAATTTTTAAAGAAGTCTGTGAATAACAGGGTTATCAAATATAGACACATGGCCTAGTGCTGTGCTATATGGTCACGTGCAGTCTATCACAGAGGGAACTAGGTCAGAAGTATGAGTTTATTGTTAAATGATTCGATTTATTCTTTATTCTTATTTTTTCACTATCACCACTCTGGGGGGGATGGAATATATATACACACACACACATATATATACTATCCATTCCTACCAGTTAAACATTTCTTTGAACTGACCTTCAAAAGACAGAAAGCTACCTCAGTGCAATAGAAAGTTACCTCAGTGCAATATTACATAAATTGTTTATGTCATTTTATCCGTTTCAAAAGTACATACACACATGTGCTTAGCAAATCCAAACATACTGTCAATAATCAACTTGTCAAAATCACCATTTCCTACAGGCTCTTAGGATGGTACATTTTTCTATTAAGTTTTATATGTCATCAGTGCACTTGGTGACAGATTTGGAGAGGGTTACACAGGTTAATTTACCTTATGACACTAAATGATTGCTTTGGAACACAACAATATATCTGCTATGCCCGTTGCTTAGGTCCTAAGTGCCAGCAACATTATTTAAAGCAAGGAGCTTGTCATAAGGATTTTGTGCCTGGTTTTAGTCCTGTATAAGGCAGGAGAATTTTATTTATTAAAAGAAAGAAAAATAACTCACTTTTTAAAGTGACACTTTATTCTGTTTCCCCTATTTACATAATAATAAATTTATTAAAAGAAAGAAAAATAACTCACTTTTTAAAGTGACACTTTATTCTGTTTCCCCTATTTACATAATAATAAATTTATTAAAAGAAAGAAAAATAACTCACTTTTTAAAGTGACACTTTCTTCTGTTTCCCTTATTTACATAATAATAAATTAGAACACCAACCAAAATAAATATTTCTTACATTTTAAATCATAGAATCATAGAATCATAGAATGGTTTAGGTTGGAAGGGACCTCAAGGATCATCCAGCTCCAACCCCCTGCCATAGGCAGGGACACCTCCCACTAGAGCAGGTTGCTCAAGGCCTCATCCAGCCTGGCTTTAAACGCCTCCAGGGAGGAAGCATCCACAACCTCCCTGGGCAACNAAACCACCACCTATGAGGAAGTGTCTTGGTATTTCTGCACCAGGGCAACAGCAAGCATTCACTGTGTTTGCCTGCAAAACACAGCTGTCAACACGTTGTCTTTAGAGACAATGAGAAGCCAGTCTGTGTCCTCTACATAGACTCTGCAGCACTGCCCGGCTGCCAGTGACTATGCACTGTCTCTTACGCGTGGAGATGTGACAGGTCCAGCCTCCTAAAAATCTGCTGGGTGGTTTCCAAGTCATTGCCAGATTCCAGTGACAACAGACCTGTTGTGGTTTTTAAAGGTAGCCGTCAGAAACCAAACTCTCAAATGAAATTGGAGAAAAAAATACAGAATTATATTTAGAGAGAAATCTAATACTCCCCAGTGCTCCAATCTTTCCCCCCAGCCCCAGTCCCTCTGCCATCCAAGAGGCCCAAAACCAAGGCTCTGGAGGCCCCAGAACAGGCCTACTGCTTACATGTTCTTCCCGGTAAAGTGGCTCCTGCCAGGCACAGGGCAGGAGGAGGAGGAAAGGAGAAGGAGCTAACCTTGTTGTGAGTTTATAAAGAGACAGCAGAATTATGGGATTGAATAACAATCTTCTAGTCCCCAGAAGATTTCTTAACCCTATAGTCTCAACCTGGGACAAGACCTCAAGGCTCTTTTTACTGGTACAAAGGCAAAACAATATCTGAGATTTACATAGCTTGGCTTTCTAATATCTAATTAGACTTTAGAACATGTCAGTTGTACATATGGACAATGTTTGATTCATTTTACAATATTTTTTCTGATCAATATTCTTTAGCATAACATAGAAAATCATAGAACGGTTTAGGTAGTCTACAACTACCTGAGGGATGATTGTAGCCAGGAGGAGGTTGCTCTCTTCTCTCAGGTGGCCAGCACCAGAACAAGAGGACACAGCCTCAAGCTGCGCCAGGGGAAATTTAGGCTTGAGGTGAGGAGAAAGTTCTTCACTGAGAGAGTCATTGGACACTGGAATGGCCTGCCCAGGGAGGTGGTGGAGTTGCCATCCCTGGAGGTGTTCAAGGCAGGATTGGACGTGGCACTTGGTGCCATGGTCTAGCCTTGAGCTCTGTGGTAAAGGGTTGGACTTGATGATTATGGGTTTAAGCTGGAAGAGGGGAGATTCCGACTGGATGTTAGGAGGAAGTTCTTTACAGTGAGGGTGGTAAGGCACTGGAACAGGTTGCCCAGGGAGGTTGTGGATGCTTCCTCCCTGGAGGCATTTAAGGCCAGGCTGGATGAGGCCTTGAGCAACCTGCTCTAGTGGGAGGTGTCCCTGCCTATGGCAGGGGGTTGGAGCTGGATGATCCTTGAGGTCCCTTCCAACCTAAATCATTCTATGATTCTATGATATATGAGGTCTCTTCCAACCTTGGTAATACTGTGATAATGTGATAGGTTGGATAGGATCTCAAGGATCATCCAGCTCCAACCCCCCACCATAGGCAGGGACACCTCCCACTAGAGCAGGTTGCTCAAGGCCTCATCCAACCTGGCCTTAAACACCTCCAAGGAGGCAGCACCCACAGCCTCCCTGGGATTTTTCTTAATGATGTCTTCAAGCTTTTAATAGACACAATTCATGCCAAAGATTAATGCAGTATAGTGCATAGTATTAGTATAGTGTAGTCTGTACCAGGACTAGAAGTCTAAAGGATATTCAGAATTTCTTTTTTAAAGACTGGTGTTTTTCCTACAGCAATCAACTATCATTTCTACTCACATTACAAATGAGTCTGGTTCATAGGAATTTTAAAGCAGTCTGGATCCCACAGGATGCCATTAAGGAGCTAGCAGAAGATTTGTCAACCAGTTCTTCACCATGAGAGTGGTGAGAGCCTGGAATGGGTTGCCCAGGGAGGCGGTTGAGGCCCCATCCCTGGAGGTCTTTAAGGCCAGGATGGATGAGGCTGTGGCCAGCCTGATTTAGGCTAGGGTCTTCCTGCCCACAGTGGAGGCGGTGGAACTAGATGATCCTTGTAATCTCTTCTAACTCTGACTGATTCTATGATTCTATAATCAACGCCACCTCACAAGAAGGATATGGAACTGCTGGAGCGAGTCCAGAGGAGAGCCACGAAGATGATCAGAGGGCTGGAGCACCTCTCCTGTGAGGACAGGCTGAGAGAGTTGGGGCTCTTCAGCCTGGAGAAGAGAAGGCTTCGAGGAGACCTTAGAGTGGCCTTCCAGTATCTGAAGGGAGCCTACAGGAAGGCTGGGGAGGGACTATTNAGTGGGAGGTGTCCCTGCCTATGGCAGGGGGTTGGAGCTGGATGATCCTTGAGGTCCCTTCCAACCTAAACCATTCTATGATTCTATGATTCACCTATCCATCACTTCAAAATCATTATGCTCACTTGTGAACAACACTGCAATACTAACTGCGGGGTGATAAACCACAAAAAAAAAAAAAAAAAAAAAAAAAAAAAGACACCAAAATATGTATTAGTCACAGAAAACTGTAACAACAACCACAAGAAAAGCTTTTCCTGCCTTCCCCCCCCCACTCTCCGTCTTTTGTAATGTCTTCGGGTCTCCTTTTTGTTAGCGCTGAGCACCACCTGCTGGATGCCATCTCATACTAATACCATTCCGCGGGGTGAAGAACAGGTTATTTACACACGGACGCGCCAGCTGAGTGAGGCAGGTCTTACCCCCACGTAAAAAGACAACACGTGTTGTGTTTTAGATGAATTATCCTCTCAACCCTCAAAAAAACCTAGGAGACTGGCATATGTTTCGCCATTTATTTCGAGACGCATGAGTAACTCTCAGGGTGTCAATAGACTGCATACTGTGGTTAAAGCACTAAGATAAACTAATACTCACTGACACAGCTGCATAGTTGTGTATCAGGTGCTAATCCGCTCTGACCACTAGGTTAGCACTGTCTAGGAGATGATTATGGAAGAATAAGCTCTAATCCTAATTATCAGCATCTAGTCTTAGAAGACGCAGATGTGAAAACAGGGTTTTGACCTTTCACGTTTGTTTTAGGATTACTACCCTGTGTTGTAATGTAGCAGTCAAACTCTGGCATATGCCCTCCTTAGGAAATCACAACCAAATTTCTCCAAAGGGTCCTGTTTCACTTGCTCCTGTACACCCCAATGAGAGACTATGAAAATTATGAGGAAAGCTCAATTTAGTCTCATTTTGTAGCTCCCAAGACACCTATTTTAGATGTCTTACCAACTACATGCACGTAAACTGTGAAACTAAAGTGACAACGCTGGACTTTATTGGCCATTTCTGAGGGGTTTGTGTTGGTTTTTGTGTGTTTGGTTGGTTTTTTGGGTTTCTTTTGAGGGAGGATTGCCCTAATTTTATGAAGATTAGCTTTATGATAGACATTGCATAGAAAACATTGAGAAAATATGGCAATGTTTTTATTATCTGTGTTGAGTCACTAATATATGATTTATGTGCAGCTCATTACAGTTAAGACTGTACCAAATGTCTTTGAGCACCAAAGTAATCATGACAGAGCTACACCTTAGAGAGGAAAAAGAAGGAAACCTCTCTTCCAGAATTGCCTTTTTGTTGTTGTTGTTATTTCTCTATGATTTCCCCCCACAAATTGAGCCAAAATGGAAGTGTTACTGAACATAAAAGGCAAGATTAAATTGTGCAGAGGGAAGGAGAAAAAAAAATAGAGCCTTTCTAGAACCATGTTTGAGATTGGTTTTATCCACGTACCTTAAAATTCATTTACTCTGTGAAAAAGGTGTCAAAAAACTCACCTCAGGACAATTTCTATTTCTTACTTTTCCTTTGGAAGTGTGAGATATGTAGAGCTAACAGAGTATTCAGTCTATGATGTTTACAGCAAACAAATTCCTTCTAATTTGGATTTCACTGTGAATATATCAAGAGCATAGGACTCCAGATAACAGTATCTGCAAAATGTAGAGCAAGAGCCTGCCACAATAAGCCCCTGGCAAAGCTGGCAGCCTGTGACTTGAACCACTCCAGTATGGATCAAGAACTGGCTGGAGGGCCAGGCCCAGAGAGTGGAGGTGAATGGTGCCACATCCAGTTGGCAGCCAGTCACTGGTGGTGTTCCCCAAGGATCAGTGCTGGGCCCAGTCCTGTTAAACATCTTTATTGATGTTCTGGAGGAGGGGATTGAGTCCAGCATCAGTAAGTCTGCAGATGACACCAGACTAGGAGAAGGTGTCAATCTGTTGGAGGAACCCTGCAGAGGGACCTTGTCAGGCTGGATGGGTGGGCAGAGGCCAATGGGATGAGACTTAACAAGGCCAAGTGCAGGGTTCTACACTTTGGCCACAACAACCCCAAGTACTGCTGCAGGTTGGGGTCAGAGAGGCTGGAGAACAGCCAGGAAGAAAGGGACCTGGGGGAACTGGTGGATAGTAGCTGAACATGAGCCAGCAGTGTGCCCAGGTGGCCAGGACAGCCAATGGCATCCTGGCCTGTATCAGGAACAGTGTGGCCAGTAGGACGAGGGAGGTTCTTCTTCCCCTGTACTCAACACTGGTCAGGCCACACCTTGAGTACTGTGTCCAGTTCTGGGCTCCTCAACTCAAGAGAGATGTTGAGGTGCTGGAACGTGTCCAGAGAAGGGTGACAAAGCTGGTGAGGGGTCTGGAACACAGCCCTGTGAGGAGAGGCTGAGGAAGCTGGGGGTGTTTAGCTTGGAGAAGAGGAGGCTCGGAGGTGACCTCATTGCTGTCTACAACTACCTGAAGGGAGGCTGTAGTCAGGTGGGGGTTGGTCTCTTCTCCCAGGCAACCAACAATAGAAGAAGGGGACACAGTCTCAAGTTGTGCTGGGGGAGGTCTAGGCTAGATGTTAGGAGGAAGTTCTTGCCAGAGAGAGTGATTAGCATTGGAATGGTCTGCCCAGGGGGAGACAGTGGAGTCGCCATCCCTAGAGGTGTTGAAGAAAGACTGGATGTGGCACTTAGTTCCATGCTTTAGTTGACTGGACAGGGCTGGGTCCTAGGTTGGCCTGGATGATGTTGGAGGTCTCTTCCAACCTGGTTGATCCTATGATTCTATGATTCTGAATGCCAGAGTGTTTCAGTACTAAAAAGTCCTCTTAATTTCCTTAAGAGTTCTGCTTTCCAGGATAAAAAATTTGCCTTTCCCCTCCCCACCCACTTTGTCCCAGCTGTTAGTGCATTCTGAACATTAAGGATTTGATAAATTAAGAAATATATTGCTAGGGGACAGAATAAAAGAAGTGGGAAACCATTATAAGCCAGTGATATTAAAAAAAAACATTAAACCAGGAGTACTAAAGTTGCTAGTGTATTCCAGATGGCACAGTGCTTTTGTCACTGTGCTCCAACAGAAGTGGAAACAAAAATATTAAGATCTATGACAAGACGGAAGAAGCCAATGCTTTTATTGCCTGAGAAGAATGTCCTTGTAGTTTCTGTTAACATTAAAATACACTCACTGACATATATTCAGAATTGTGGCATAATTTAGGTTGAAATGGATCTCTGGAAGTCATTAGTCCAACTCCCTACTCAAAGTAGAGACAATTTCAAAACTCAGTCCAGCTTTGGAACCAGGAGGCTGCTCAGAACATTGCCAAGCCAAATTTTCTATCTAGGGATGGAGATTTCACAGCCTCACTGGGCAACATGTGCCAGTGTTTTATCATTTTTATTACAGTAATTGACTTTGTCTTACTACTTAATTGGAATTCTAACGCTCTGCAGCTTGTGCCCATTGCCTCTAGCATTGAAGGCTGTGCATCTCCAAACAGAATCTGTCTCCATTTGCACTATAAATACCCACTAAATAGTTTTGGTTTGTTTTTAAATGCAATTTGCTTACTCTTCTTCAGGCTGGATAAATCCATCTCTTCACAAATATCTTTGTGTCACATTCTCCAGACCCCTGCTCATCTTGATGGCCCTCTGCCATACTCACTTCAATTAATCCTGTCTTATTTGTATGAGAGTGTCCTCTGCTATGAGGACAGGCTGAAAGAGTTGGGTCTAGTTAGCCTGGAGAACAGAAGGCTTTGAGGAGACCTTATAGTGGCTTTCCAGTATCTGAAGGGAGCCTACAGGAAGGCTGAGGAGGGACTATTTACAAGGTCTAGTAATGTCAGGACGAGGGGGAATGGGTTTAAGCTGGAGGAGGGGAGATTTAGACTGGATGTTAGGAGGAAGTTCTTTACAGTGAGGGTGGTGAGACACTGGAACAGGTTGCCCAGGCAGGTTGTGGATGCTTCCTCCCTGGAGGCGTTTAAGGCCAGGCTGGATGAGGCCTGGAGCAACCTGCTCTAGTGGGAGGTGTCCCTGCCTATGGTGGGGGGTTGGAGCTGGATGATCCTTGAGGTCCCTTCCAACCTAAACCATTCTATGATTCTATGGTTCTATGAAAACTGGACATAGTCCTTTAGACCTAGTAATAGAAGTACTCCACTGAATGGACATCAGCAATCACATCGCTCTTCCTGCTGGCTGTGGTCTTACCAACAGAGTCATGTTCTTAGGTTTCATTGCAATACATGTAAGTCAGTTACATATAAACTGAACACCAGTGAGTGCCTTGTTGCTGTAATGTAATTGTACTGTTGTGTTGGATTGTAACTAGATTTCCAGAGAAAAACTAGGTAACTGCAGTTATTAGTAAATAATCATACAATTAGGGTTTTTTTTAAATTAAATTATGTAAATTGGAGAATTCCTTCTATGAGCTGTACAGTAAAATATCATACAGGGAGAGCACAGCAGACATTACTGCAGTGGAAGCACACACCACTTTGCACTTCTGTTGTTAGTTTTATCCAGCACTAATGAAGTTTTGTAGAACTCCTACAGGGCAGGTAATTATTACATCCACTATGCAGAGGGGAGGAACTGAAGGATAAATAAGCAACAGAACTAATTTCAAAGTTGCAGTGATGGCCTAAATGATCTCTTACTGAGTGGGAGTTTTAGGAATTATTTAATTAGAGGAGAACTAGGCCAAGGCCAAGTGTTTTTGAAAGTCTCATGCTACCTTTTCTAACACAAGGTCAAGCAGAGAACAGCAAGAGAAGGTCCTCTAATTACTTCATGTGATCTGATTTATGAGTATGATAAGTACACATTCCTCCTCAGGTGCCAACAGTCCCATCAGGAGCAACACAGAATTAAAAGGAAAAGGGGGATAAGCTGATTAATTACACAGTTCTGGGGGCGGTAGCAGGGTGCAGGATGAAGAGGAAATTAGCCAGATAAATAGATGGATATTTTAGTAGATAGATTCTTGAAACCATTTCAGTGATGTCTGAGTTTAAGAAATTGAAGAGAGATGTTAAGATACTGGAATGTGTCCAGAGAAGGGTGACAAGGCTGGTGAGGGGCCTGGAACATAGCCCTGTGAGGAGAAGCTGAGGGAGCTGGGGGTGTTTATCCAGGAGAAGAGGAGGTTCAGGGGTGACTTCATTGCTGTCTACAACTACCTGAAGGGAGGCTGTAGCCAAGTGGGGCTGGTCTCTTCTCCCAGGCAACCAGCAAGAGAACAAGAGAACACAGTCTCAAGTTGTGCCAGAGGAGGTCTAGACTGGATGTTAGGAGGAAGTACTTCCCAGAGAGAGTGGTTGGCATTGGAATGGGCTGCCCAGGGAGGTGGTGGAGTCGTTGTCCCTGGAGATGTTCAAGCAAAGCCTGGATGAGGCACTTAATGCCATGGTCTAGTTGACTGGACAGGGGTGGGTGCTAGGTTGGACTGGATGATCTAGGAGGTCTCTTCCAAACTGGTTGATTCTATGATTCTATGATACAGGACGTTGGTGTTCAGGAAGTTTCCATTAAAAACCAAACCAAACCAAACCAAAACAACACAACAACACATTTTCCCATAAACTCCATTTTTGTCAGGACATCTTGTAAAAGTATCCTTTTAACAACATTTTCATACCATGATTAGATATTTGCTTACTTTCAAATCCTGAATGTCTTTTAGAAAGGGTAGATGTTGGTTTGTTGTTGTTTTGGGATTCTTTTTAACAATATAAACATTTTTCACAAAAGATGTAAAAAATTCTCCTGGATGAACAGGGGAAACGTTTTTTAACTATTTTCTTGGAGAAGATTTAAAGAATAATCTTGAATACCTTAAGATTAGGAGCGCTGATTATCTCGCCAGAAATATTTACAGGCTTAAAACGTTGACTGTACAAAGCAGTAGATCTGAACAGATCAGGCAATGGCAACACAACTGCCACAAGATGGCACTGTTCCACGCAACCAGATTTATTCTGCGTCCTAAAGCAATAAACAGGCTAAAAGAGATAATGAAAGGATGCATAGGCAGTCTTATGAAAATAAAATTAATAGCAATAAATGAACAGGAAATATTTATAAGATATCTAAATAAAGACTTCGCTATAAATAAGGTAGAAGTCATTCAGCAGTGACACATGTCCAGAGAAGGGAGACAAAGCTGATGAGAGAGGCCTGGAACACCGCCCTGTGAGAAGAAGCTGAGGGAGCTGGGGTTGTTTAGCCTGGAGAAGAGGAGGCTTAGGGGTGACCTCATTGCTGTCTACAAATACCTGAAGGGAGGCTGTAGCCAGGTGGGGATTAATCTCTTCTGCCAGGCAACCAGCAATAGAACAAGGGGACACAGTATCAAGTTGTGCCAGGGGAGATCGAGGCTGGATGTTAGGAGGAAGTTCTTGCCAAAGAGAGTGATTTGCCATTGGAATGGGCTGCCCAGGGAGGTGGTGGAGCCGCCATCCCTGGAGGTGTTCAAACAAAGACTGGATGAGGCACTTAGTGCCATGGTCTAGTTGACTGGACAGGGCTGGGTGATAGGTTGGACTAGATGATCTCGGAGATCTCTTCCAACCTGGTTGATTCTATGATTCTATGATCTCCTCCAATGCTATCAGGAAGCAGAGAGAGGCTGGAAGTAAAAGACAGCTGGCCTGATTCAGATTAAGTAAGCACTCACCAATATGACTACCTAGTATTTAAACTTCTGTTTCTAGTCTTTAGGTTCAGAAAATAATACTTACTTAGTTGTCCTCACAGTATTTCTCAACCTTTTTTCTTCTCTTGGAAAGATAAAATTATCAACATGGGTTTATATGGTGAGAAGAAAAATATTTTGCAAGATAAAGGAGTTCTATAGCATGGATACTTACACATTTGTGCAGAATCTGGGTACTGATATTATTCACTGTCCTGAGAAAAAATATATTCAAACTTCCCAGGACAACAGCATGACAGAAAGTAATGTGGTTTTATTCTGGGGAGCAGGAACTTGTTTCATGTTAGGAGAAAGGAGGATCAAAAGAGCTTCTCAGGCACGCCCAATAAACTCCGTTTGGTATTGCTGGTTAAAGCTTAAAACAGTTTATGAATATTCAGACCTAAAAAAATGCGTGGTTCTTTTATTTGCTGGTTGTTCTACAAAGCTCAGGTAACTTTCTCTTTCACATTCCTAAGTGAATGCCATAATCAGTTTTACCTAGGAGGTCCCTAGCTGCCACTCCAAAACATCCTGCACCATCTATCTTCAATTCTTTCAGACACTTAAGGCATCTCCAGAAGCAGTAGTTATTTATATAAACAAGAGCAAGTGACTGGAGGATAATTTGCGTTTATGAATTCCTTTAGAACACAAAAATGGCTCAGTAAGCACCCAACCCAATATTTTTTCCTGGCACTGAGTAGCTTTAATATCCAATCCCTTTTTCTTTTCTTTTCTTTTTTTTTTTTTTTTTTTTTTTTCCTCTTCCTGTGTGGAATATTTTGCATAGTCTGGTCTCTGCTATCAATTTAAATGGCATTCACCTGACCTATTTCAAATATCTTTATCAGATCAGGTCTCATAGATTAACTTTATAGGCAAGGATGCTACGACATACTTCAAGACTGCAGTTAAATTAATCTTAAAGTAACACAATCAGATGCAGTTCTCTTCACTGTCTATAACATGTGGCTAGCTCAGGTGTAGACATCTAAAATTTGGTCAGATGAGTCATGTAATATATCACAGTATCACAGTATCACCAAGGTTGGAATAGACCTTACAGATCATCAAGTCCAACCTGTTACCACAGAGCTCAAGGCTAGACCATGGCACCAAGTGCCACGTCCAACCTTGCCTTGAACAGCTCCAGGGACGGCGACTCCACCACCTCCCTGGGCAGCCCATTCCAGTGTCCAATGACTCTCTCAGTGAAGAACTTTCTCCTCACCTCGAGCCTAAACTTCCCCCGGCGCAGCCTGAGGCTGTGTCCTCTCGTTCTGGTGCTGGCCACCTGAGAGAAGAGAGCAACCTCCTCCTGGCTACAACCACCCCTCAGGTAGTTGTAGACAGCAATAAGGTCACCCCTGAGCCTCCTCTTCTCCAGGCTAAACAATCCCAGCTCCCTCAGCCTTTCCTCGTAGGGCTATGCTCAAGGCCTCTCACCAGCCTCGTCGCCCTTCTCTGGACATGCTCAAGCATCTCGATGTCCCTTCTAAACTGGGGGGGCCCAGAACTGAACACAGTACTCAAGGTGTGGTCTAACCAGTGCAGCGTACAGGGGCAGAATGACCTCCCTGCTCCTGCTGACGACACCATTCCTGATGCATCACTCAGGGACAGAGCTGGAGGGAGGAGTTACATTCTTCTGAATTGACTTGTTGCCAGTGTCTGGGGTTGTTAGAAGCTAGAAAGATTCATTCTACTTACATGTTTGTATAAAGTATGATTGTAATTTCACATGCTCTTACTATTCATAAGTCTCAACACAAGATTTTCAAAGAGAAAATAGGCATACAGTTATAGAATCATAGACTCAACCAGGTTGGAAGAGACCTCCAACATCATCCAGTCCAACCTAGCACCCAGCACTATCCAGTCAACCAGACCATGGCTCTAAGTGCCTCATCCAGGCTTTTCTTGAACACCTCCAGGACAGTGACTCCACCACCTCCCTGGGCAGTCCATTCCAATGACAATCACTCTCTCTGGGAAGAACTTCCTCCTAACATCCAGCCTAGACTCCCCCCGGCACAACTTGAGACTGTGTCCCCTTCTTCTATTGTTGCTTGCTTGGGAGAAGAGACCAACCCCCACCTGGCCACAGCCTCTCTTCAGGTAGTTGTAGAGAGCACTGAGGTCACCCCTGAGCCTCCTCTTCTCCAGGCTAAACAACCCCAGCTCCCTCAGCCTCTCCTCATAGGGTTTGTGTTCCAGGCCTCTCACCAGCGTTGTTGCCCTTCTCTGGGCACGTTCCAGCATCTCAACATCTCTCTTGAATTGAGGAGCCCGGAACTGGACACAGTACTCAAGGTGTGGCCTGACTAGTGTTGAGTACAGGGGCAGAAAATAACCTCCCTCATCCTGCTGGCCACACTGTTCCTAATACAGTCCAGGATGCCATTGGCTCTCTTGGCCACCTGGGCAATCAGTATCTGACTGAACGTTTTTTGACCACTCAACAATTTTTGGACTAAAATCATGTTTTCACAGCATTAGTCTTGAACATGACACAAAATTTATGTTAGCTTTATGGTTTTCTGCCATCTTTACAGTAAACATGGAAGAACAGCAAGTACTGAGTGCAACATAAGAGAATCAGATAGACAAAGACACACATAAAACCAGCAAGGTCCACATCTCACACAAAATAATCATTAAAGAGATGAAAATTAACACAACTGCCTTGTACTAGAATATTTATTATTACCATGGATCCATTATATTTTGATTTGGCACTAGGAATCCTAAAGCTAAATATACTACATCCTCTGAATGAAGACTGAGAGTTGAATAAAGCCTTGCTGGCATAAATATTTTACTAACTACTTGGTTCAGCACAGAAGGATCCTCTTCATTGTTGCCCCAGTTCATCAGATCTTCAGTTGTGCAAATATAGTTCCTTGTGAAATAAGACTATTACTAGATCAGTGAAATTATGGGATTTAAAAGTAACTGATGTAATCTGATTGTCCAGCAAACTGGAGAATAAGGGTCAGAAAGCAGGAATGAGGAGGATGAGTAAGCTTCACTGTCAAATTTGCCTTAGTGTCAAGAAAATGCCTACTTTAGTACTAGGCAAATAACAACTGCATATAGTTATGACAAAAGCACATCGTATCTCTAAAACTCGAGGGGATGAACAACCATGTAATGACAGAAAGTCAAAATGCCTTCCTGATGGTATTGAGGACCAAAAACTCCATAAAGAAGGAAGAAAAAGACATGCATGACCAAATATCCTTCAAGGGCAGTTCTGAAGAACTGTACCAGAGTTCAGACAAGCACCAGCTCTAGTGCAGCCTGAAGATCTAATGTTTGGCTATCCTTAGCCAAAGAATTGTGAAGCATCTATAAGTTGTTCAGATGGGCAATGAGAGAAATCTTTAGAATTTAAATATCATAAAAATACATGTTTTGCTATATATTCAGTGAAATTGTGTTTTATTAGTCTTTATGGCAGTGTTGTTTATCTTTGCTCATCTGCCTTCACACTAAGAAGACAGCTCTCTCTGGCAGATCCCAGTTGTGGACCTGGTTCTGTTCATTGTCCCCTAAGCTCGGAACTTGCAAGAGTTGGACATCACAGCAATAGATCAAACTTCAGTAATGTCTGACACCCTGATAATTCAGATGAATTGAAAAGAGAGAGATTCAGAAAATTAAGTTTGATAGAATGGAAAGAAAGTGACATAAATAACCTGTGTTTTGTAGTAGTCAGGGAGGTGTGAATCTTCATTAGAAGTGATTTTATATGGCTTAGGATTCTGGTTTGGCTCTGCTTTTAAAGCACCTCAGTGACACTTGTGACATGGCTTTTTTTGTTGTACCTCCAACCATTCTGCATAATCTGTGACTATGGTATCTCTGGGAAAGTTATGAATATTTTTCTACTGTCTTGAATTGTGCTACCTAGAATCACACCAAAGGAAAAGCAAAACAAAACAAAAAAGTCAAACCAAAACAAAGAAACACAAATTAAAAAAAAAATCAAAAAGAAAAAATAATAAATATTTTTCTTTTTAAATTGCACAAGTATCCAAATGAAAGACACTCTCTACAAAAAGGATCATCTTGAAATAAGCCAGTAGGCTTCCCAGGAATGTTCTTTTACAAATAGTGTTGCAGATGGCATGAATACCTCTTGCAGCCTATCTCTACTACCATAACTGGTCTGAGTTTGTTACAAGGCATTTCAATAGGGAAAGAAAAAATAGGGAAAGGAAAAGGAAAAGGAAAAGGAAAAGGAAAAGGAAAAGGAAAAGGAAAAGGAAAAGGAAAAGGAAAAGGGAGAGGTAAAGGGAGGGGGAGAGGGAGAGGGAAAAGGAGAGAGAGAGGTGGAGAGGGAGAGGGAAGGGGAAAGAGAGAAGAAAAGAGAGAAGAGAAGGGAAGAGAAGAGAAGAGAAGAGAAGAGAAGAGAAGAGAAGAGAAGAGAAGAGAAGAGAAGAGAAGAGAGAAAAGAAAAAAAGCAAAAGAAAAAGAAAAAAAGAAAAAGGAAAGAGGAAAGGAAAAGGAAAAGGAAAAGGAAAGCCACCACGACATTTGCAGATGTGCAATGACTCTTAAGGGTTATACTCACTGACTATGACACAAACATCTAATGCTCCTAGTGTTACTTCCTACAATCAGGACTTTAGTATGTGCAGTAATTATTTATTTTTTTAATGAAGATTCTATTTCACTAGATCTTTTGTAAGGCCTTTTTAGAACTGGTTGCAGAGAAGCTGCCAAGACCCATATTTGCCAGTTCTTTGAACAGTTCAGCCTTCTCTCATGTGACCTCTCCAGTCTCAGTCCAGACACCAGCCCTACATTTTGTTACTTCTCTTTTAGTAAGCTTACAAACAAATGTCAACTGAAAGTGCCTACCTACAAACAAGAATAGCCATGCAAGGCTTGATCAAGAATCAATCTGTATGTTAACAAAGGTCTACAAACATGTCACTTGTGAGAGATCCCACGTAGCATCTGAATGCTTACAGTGCCACATATGGATCTTTGAGGCAAAAAAGTGATGAAATGCACCACAAGACATTGCAGGGCTTCCAAAAATGCTTGCCTCTGAAGAAGATTCAGAACAGACCTGTACTGTAAAGGACCATTGGATATTTAAATAACTCTTGAGAAAAACTATTATAATTTCCCAGCATAGTAATTGAGAAGACAGAAATTAGGAGCTTTGCTTTTCTTAGAAAATATGTTGATCAAGTCTAGGGTACACTCATTTCCATGAAAACACCTACTTCTTGCAGATATTGAGTTGTAAAATAATTACTACAGGGATGGAATTTTGCAGGCCTTGGCCTGTGACCAACCCTGGTCCCCTACTCTTGGCTCAGGCACTGTGGATCTGTTCTGGGGGAGTGAGGGCACCCTCAACTCTCTCTCCTTCCCCTGCCCAGCATCCTGCTTCTCCCTGACACATCATTTGAAATGCAGAAATTCCCAGTCCTTCCCAAAGTGTCTTCTGCACAAAATGCAAGGGAGAAGTTCAGTACTCCGTATCATTTGCATGGGACCTCCAAGGGCAGTCTCGATCACAAGATGCAGCCAGGCTGGCATGCAGAGCTCTGCTCCTGTGCCTTGCCCTCACTGTACATCAGGGAAGCATTGACATTTGTGCTTCCCACACAGCTTAAGCAGGGTACCTATTTCTGTGTCCCAAAACGGGCTCCATTTGCTAAATAAAAGTGTAGATGCTTGCTCTAAAATGGCAGCAATTTTAAGCAAAAGCACAAGTCAAGCCTGTATGAAACACTACTGAGGAAGTGTTGAAGTACTCTCTGAAATTAGAGATACTTAGAATTTTCCTCCAGATTAAGCCATCAGATTCCAGCCAGGCCCAGTTACAACTTGCAGTCATGATGACAGGCATTACCTATATATTTTGAGATGATAGCTGCTGTAGACAGGTAAATTTCTATAATCATGCTACATTTTTGTCAAATATACTGAAAGATTTCTTCTTTTTCCTTCATTACATGTATTATTGCTATAGCTATGTCATTACTGCTGTTCTTAGGGACTTGTGCAGGCCACCACTGCCATAGATGTGCACTTAGCGCAGCAAGGTCTTACTATGTCCAGCTGTGAATGAGAAAACAGGGATGGTGATTCATATTTTTTCTTATTGCATAAAGGGAGTCTCTCTGCAATTAAAACTATTAGAGACTTTCTTCATTAGATTCTCTCTTGGCTCCCTGAAATTATACTCCCAAACTTCATCAAAATTCAATGGGTGCAATGTTTTCCTGTGAAAGGTATATCATAGAATCATAGAATCAACCAGGCTGGAAGAGACCTCCAAGATCATCCAGTCCAACCTAGCACCCAGCCCTGTCCAATCCAATAGACCATGGCACTAAGTGCCACATCCAGGCTTTTCTTCAACACCTCCAGGGACGGCAACTCCACCACCTCCCTGAGCAGCCCATTCCAATGCAAATCACTCTCTCTGGCAAGAACTTCCTCCTAACACCCAGCCTAGACCTCCCCTGGCACAACTTGAGACTGTGTCCCCTTGTTCTCTTGCTGGTTGCCTGGCAGAAGAGACCGACTCCCACCTGATATATAAAAACTCCCTCGAGAAAAATGGTCTGTGAAGTGAGAGGGGTTTGTTGCACCATAAAATAGTACAACTATTTCTGCATATACACAAACACAGGTTATTTTACATATGCAAGCACTTCACAAGCAATTTGTGCTCTGTCAGTTTATGCTAACATAAACCGGCCCTTGACACCTATAGGATTTCAGCCTGAAGAAATGGCAATCAAAATGCTCATGCTTCTTTCAGCATCTCAAGAAAGATGCTGAGATACTGGAACATGTCCAGAGAAGGGTGACAAAGCTGGTGAGAGGCCTGGAACACAAACCCTGTAGGGAGAGGCTGAAGGAGCTGGGGTTGTTTATCCTGGAGAAGAAGCAGCTCAGGGCTGACCTCACTGCTCTCTACAACTNCTATGATTCTGTGAAAATCAAATAAATATCATTGTTCATTTCAGCTCTTGCTTTACAACTTCATGCTTCACATTTTCTATAAAAAATGCCTCTTGGTATGCTTGTGACTTTTCACAAACTTTGCAGTCTGATAATTCAGTGCCAGATATCTTTGCCTTCTATCATTTATTTATTTTTCAATGACAAGAATGTGCACACATGTGTTTCCTGCCTGAGGTGAGGTTCATATTTACAGGATATGGAAAGTTAGCATGGCAAAAGTAATGACTGTGTAGAAGGAAATTCACTTTCGTTAACAGGAATCCTATTTAATGTCACCTCACATGGTATGTCACACATCATTTCAGATACTGAAGTTCTTTTGGTGAAAACTTCCTGCATAGAAAATGGAAACTTTGACCAAAAAAAAGCAACAATAACAACAACAACAGCAAAAAAATACAGCTGAGTTTACCATGGGAAAAAAAATCTCAGTTAGGTTCTTTCCTCAGACACACCTATTCAGCTCCCATTGACTCCACTGGTCACATATGAAGCTGATCCCAGATGATACTGAATTATTTGGTTTAATAAAAATTGGGTTGTTTGTTTTGTGGGTTTTTTGGTTTTTTTTTGTTTTCTTTGACCCACTGCATTCCACTCACTAAGAGGCTCATCTGTTTTCAAAACTGTTTTCCAAATCCTTTTAATTATGAGTGAAGCTTAATTCTTCTGGCAGTAGCTGAGAAAGGATTCCCAGTCAGCAAAAAAACATCCAGAAAGATTGGATGATGATCCTCGGTAGCTATCTATAGGATTATAGTGAGACAAAGAAGGATAGGACTATGTTTGCATTCATAAAGTCCCCCAAAAATGGACCCGGAGACCCAGTCACTGAGTTAGAAATATCATATCCAAGCCAGTGGCTGGATTCTCTGTGATGAGGGAACTTCAGGGCTGACTGATTCTCTGTCTATAGGCAGGCACAACAAAAATAAGTCATTTAAAGGAAATAATTTTCCATGAACTTAACACTACTACAAACCCTGTGCACTTAAAAACTGAGCTCCACATAGTTGTAATGCAAAGCACTGAAACGAATATAAAAATTCCCATGAATTGGTGCAAAGATTATTTTTTGAAAAGCTTGTTAGGGTTCCTATAACAATAATAGGAAAAAGTTCTTATTTGGGTGGTACAGGAAATGTCATACTTTCCATTTTTGATTTAAAACCACAAATAATTCTGATGCAGATTTCACTTAATATTGTAAACACATGCAACAGCTCTTTTGCAAAGGCCATAACAGTAAAATTTAAAAGGACAGAGTTTCCTCACAAGAGAAATTATATTCCACAAAGCAAGATTTGACAGTAAGTCAGTTCATATAAATGACTGAATTGAGAGTCATAGAACAATGTTCTTCTCTGCTCTGTGATGCATGAATTTAATTTACTACAGTGATATGGATCACTGAAAATGACCATTTCCAGGGTTACAGAAGAGTTTGCTGCTTATTAGAAATCACAGAATGCAACTGTACAAAAAGGCTGAGAATCAGTTTAAAGATCTGAAGATTTAGCTTTAGAGGAAGAAAAAAAATGTGTGAATGGCTCACTAGTTACTAAAATAGACCAAGTGTTACAACAGTAAGAGCGTGTAGATGTTACTTGCGTAATAAAAACATGGGTGGTAACAAATTATATTGCTGTGAAGAGCAGATGAGGAGAGACGCCTACTGAAACCTGCTGCTGCCTTTGAACTTTACAATTTTGACTTAATAAGCTGTGAGCTTGTGCTGCTTAGTAAAAAGCTGACACGAAGGGTAGATTTGTTTCACAGCAGAGCTGCTTTATCAAAAATCTTCAGCATTTCCATAAAGTCCTGATTCAGAAACAGAAGGAGGAGTTACACTGAACTTGACTGCTGACCTGACGGTGAGAATGGAGCTATTGTACCCAGAACTGAATATGCATATCTGTGCTTCTCCTCACTGAGCTTCACACGGCAGTTACCCTTGGAGAGAGAGGAACCCTTTAGAGATCTGAAAGTTGCTGACTGACAGACACTGAAATCCTGAAACAGACCCTAAAATCAGTAGGTTTCATAGCTGTTCAGAGCTTACATTACAACTTTTAACCTTCTCCCTTTTTTCTCCATTTGCTGTAGGGTAATCAATGGACATGTAGGCCATTTGCAGCAGCCCATGCCATCATCTTTGTGCTATTCAGCAAACTGCAAGCTAGATGTGCTCAATTAATACTAAAGATTGTCAGGGAAGTGGAGCTGGAAATGCTTATTTAGTACTGCATGAACTGAACCTGCTTGTTTGAATAAAACACTAATTACTTCACTGACTCTTTTGAACTAAGCCTCCTCTTTATACTGTGCTTCCCTTGGTGGGAAGGAGTCAGTACAGTTCAGTACAGAAGGTGATACAAATTAATGCTTGGCAAGGAAAAACTAACGGCACATTATGTACTGTTCATTGCATCGCTTTCTCTATTACTGCTGAACTTTCAGGATAAAGAAAATATATCTGCAATCATAGGTCACAGCAAGCACACAGAAAGGAAATCCATTCCCTCCTTTTTGAAGCTCAGCAAAAGGCAGAGCTCTTTTTCTGCTCTGCATGCAATACTAGGAAGATCTGTACCCACTAAGTCATACCTCTGTTTTTTCTTTTCGATTTCAGCTGAATTTCAAACTCTGCGATGAAGACAGATCTGTTTCTAATTTGATCTAGTAATGACGGCAAGAAAAGATATTTCAGATGTTTTTTTAACTCTGCCATCTTTGAAACAAAGAGGCTGTCTTATCCAGGAAATGTTTTAATGCTTTTTCAATCTTCATCTATATTATGCTTCTACCTTCACCCTGACAGGAGCTGTGGCACAGTTAGACATTTTCTTCTTAAGGCTGCACTCTCAGTTTCATCTTACAGCTCCTTTTAGAAGTGATCCCAGCAGCAGTAAGTTATCTCTAGTAAGCAAAGAAATGTGCAAAATGTACTCAGACTTAAAGCAGAGAATAAGCTTCAGTTACTAGATCTATAAGGAGCTGACAAAAAGCTTTTCATGAGCGGTATTGTTTTATGCAAAATTAACTGTTCCACAATTCAATGCTCAGTTGTTGTTCCTTCCAACAACTGCATGAACATAACTTTTTGTCATGGGAGAAATACTTTTTGTTGCTACTTATTGATGAGCTACACAAGACTGTTTTCATATCATGTTGTCAGAGAAATACTTTGTCTTGCATCACAGTGACAAAGCTGAAGTACCTGTACAAGGTAAAACTGCAGGATGTCTAACTACAACTGTTTTAAGCAGCAGTGCTAATGCATTGAAATACTGACTCCTAAAAGCTTCTTGCCACTTTTGGTAAGTGAGGAACTCTTCTCCTTAGAACAAAAGCTCAAGGCAACATCACAGTGGAAGATGGCTTCCAGGGCTTTGAGGTGAATGAATCCCAAAACACATAATGGAGAGAGGGACAGGTTATTAGAGAGGTGGTATTATTGGGTAAAAAAGAAGAAAGTGAGATGAAATAAGATACATAGTTCCTATTCATAGCAACTGATGGGGGAAATAAGGCAAAGATCTGCTGTCTATTGTGTATTGCTATTAGGTGAGAACTAACAGCAGGTTACTAAGAGCCACCAGAAGGTAATCAAGAAGACAAGGCCGGGCTCTTCAGAGTGATGTTTGGCAGAAGGGGATACAATGCACGTAACACTGAAAAAAAAGAGAGGTTTGGTCTGGATGTAATAAAAAGTCTCTTCAGAACAAGGACAGTCAGACACAGAACAGCTTGCCTAGAGATGTTGTGAAGTTTCCATTTTGTGGGGTTTTCAAGATCTGACTGAAAAAACACTGGAGTAACATGGTCTAATCTCATAGCTGACTCTGCTTTGTGCAGGATGTTGGACTAGAAGCTGTGTGAAGTCTTTTCCAATATGAATTATTTTATGATCCTGTGATCCTATGCTTGTTCAATTTACCATGGAAACAGGTCCTTTTCCACTCATACGAATGAACTTTCAATTTATCCTTATCATTGACTCTGCATTAACTGCTATTCATTATAAACATCTGCGCTTGACAGCTGTTGACTTTTCATAATTACTTCTGTATTTACCTTTCAGATGAGTAATAATTTTATTTCATTTACATATAAATTCAATGCTTACAGGAAGGGATCTAATATTATTTAGAGAAGTCAGGAGAACATGTCTAGGTCTCCTAGTTTAGATGCCAGAAAAGATCCAGAGAGTTTACTAATACTGAGGTTTACCTTTTTTTTTTTTTTAATCATCTAGCAGGAGGATGGTGTATGGGCTACAATTATTCTAAATCTAATAAGACAAAAACATAACAACAACCCCATGCAGAGCTACAGGCTGGGGTCGGAGTGGCTGGAGAGCAGCCAAACAGAAAGGGATCTGGGGGTGCTGTTCGATACCCGCCTGAACATGAGCCAGCAGTGTGCCCAGGTGGCCAAGAGAGCCAATGGCATCCTGGCCTGCATCAGGAATGGTGTGGCCCAGGAGCAGGGAGGACATTCTGCCCCTGTACTCTGCACTGGTTAGACCTCACCTTGAGTACTGTGTCCAGTTCTGGGCCCCCCAGTTTAAGAGGGACACTGAGATGCTTGAGCGTGTCCAGCGAAGGGCAATGAGGCTGGTGAGAGGCCTCGAGCACAAGCCTTATGAGGAGAGGCTGAGGGAGCTGGGATTGTTTATCTTGGAGAAGAGGAGGCTCAGGGGAGACCTTATTGCTGTCTACAACTACCTGAGGGGTGNGCATGTTTGGGAAGCAGAGAAAGCATTATCTCAATGTTCCTAACGTTTCTGTTGCTGTGCTGTTTATATTACAATCTAGACAAACAGCCAAAGCTTGGAATGCCAAGTCTAGAGGACTTAAATTGTTTTCCTGCTGGCGGCATCTCAAATGAAGCCTTTAACAGTTATGTTACACTTAAATTTTCTTTGAACTTTTGACTATAAGAGAGAAGCACTCCTTTTTAAAGAGATACAATTCTTGATTTTTTTTAGACTTTTGGTGAAAAAAAATGCTAATGAAGTGTGGCCAAATGTCAGATGACCAAAACATAATTATTCAATTTGTTGTCACACAAAAATGGAAAAGAAAACACAGAGAAGCCAGTTTCCTCACACTTGAATGTCATAAAAGTGCTCCACAGTTTGTGAAATGAGCAAAGAGGAAAAAACAAACAAACAAAAATAATGAAACCAACCAACCAAACCAGTAGGGAAAAATCATTAGATTTACAGCTAGTGAGTTTTGTATATGTTAAGATTTGTTTTGACATAACAGATAAAGATGAGAGGAGAGACTTCAATAAAACTTTGAGCATGTGGTTCACATTGTTTCTATATCAGAAGAGCCAAGTAAATATAGAAGAGAGAACTCATTTTTTTAATTCTTCAAGATTTCTGGGCACTAAGCAGATGCACACTTCAGGAACAATCTGCCCTAATCTCCCTCTACATTGTGCTGGAAGTTGTCACATTCCTGTATCCTTGTAAAGTTGTCAGGGTGAGAATATTGTAACATGTTTCAGTCAAACTGAGGTGACCAAGGAAAGACCTACTACTTAAACTGTTTCATCTATATTAGCAAATCATCCAAGTAAAATCCTTGAAGACAATAAACACAGGCAAGAAGCTGATGAAGAGTTGTGAGTGGTAATCCTTTACCAATGCATGTGAACTGAGAAGGTAATATCCATTCACAATGGTATCACAGTATCACAGTATCACCAAGGTTGGAAGAGACCTCACAGATCATCAAGTCCAACCCTTTACCACAGAGCTCAAGGCTAGACCATGGCACCAAGTGCCACGTCCAACCTTGTCTTGAACAGCCCCAGGGACAGCGACTCCACCACCTCCCTGGGCAGCCCATTCCAGTGTCCAATGACTCTCTCAGTGAAGAATTTTCTCCTCACCTCGAGCCTAACTTCCCCCGGCGCAGCCTGAGGCTGTGCCCTCTCGTTCTGGTGCTGGCCACCTGAGAGAAGAGAGCAACCTCCTCCTGGCTACAACCACCCCTCAGGTAGTTGCAGACAGCAATAAGGTCACCCCTGAGCCTCCTCTTCTCCAGGCTAAACAATCCCAACTCCCTCAGCCTTTCCTCGTAGGGCTTGGTCCTACAACAGAGAGCTTTGCAAATAGCCTATGCAAGACAGGGTATCAGATCTCACTTAGTATGATGTATTCTTTCAGCAATTGTGTTGCATACATAAAATATGTTAAATATAGCAGTACTTGAAGCTGCAAAGTTAAGATTTGTCCATGGATGATCTTAGAGGTCTCTTCCAACCTGGTTGATTCTATGATTTTAAGAATTAGGAAATGTCAGAATCAAGATTTTAACATAGCTTTCCTGTAGTCCAGTGGGATGCCTATCCCGCTTTCTGGCTGACTTGGAGGCTATAAAGTTGGTCTATAAACATGTATATAGAGTGCAAAAATACACTGTATATATCAAAGAGCTGTAATCAGTACAAAAGTGGAGGCCTTCAGGGACTGGTACACAGATCGTTGCTATTTAACATCTATTTTGGTGATATGGACAGTAGGATTGAGTGCACCCTCAGCAAGTTCACTGATGACACCATGATGTATGGTGCTGCTGACACACTGGAGGGAAGGGATGTCATCCAGAAGGAGCTTTGGCAGGCTGGAGGAGTAGGGCCATGCCAGTCTCATGAAGTTCAACAAAGATGATCAGAGGATTGGAACACATCTCCTTTGAAGACAGGCTGAGGGATTTGCGTCTGTCTAGTCTGAAGAAGAAAAGGCTCTGGGGAGACTTCATAGTGGCCTTCCAGGACCTGAAGGGGGACTACAGAAAAGCTGGAAGGGGACATTTTATGAGGGAGTGTGGTGATAGGACAAGGAGCAATGTTTTTTAACTAGAGCAGGGCAGATTTTGATTAGACATTAAGAAGTTCCTAATGGGGAGCTGCCAAGAGAAGTTGTGGACACCTTATTCCTGGAAGTGTTTAAGACCAGGCTGGATGGAGCTTTGAGCAACCTGGTCCAGTGGAAGGTGTCCCTGCCCATGACAGAGAGGGATGGAACTAGATGATCTTTAAAGTCCCTTCCAACTCAACCCATTCTACGATTCCATGATTCTATGATTTTGTGATTCTGTGTATTGGGATCCACACTGAGATTATATGGGCAATCTGAGCCCTGGCTTTTCCTATTACTAAAGCTAAAAATTTAATTTAGCAACCCACCTATTATTTTAACACACATATAGTTTCCTGTAACAACTGCTCATCACCTCCTACATCATCAAATTGCAGTCCTGACATTAACAAAGATTTCAGTCAAACTCAAGTTCAGGTAGAAACAGGACAAAAGTAGATGGCTGGAATTTCCAACTTCATCAGCTCTCCTTTGACAAAGCCTATTGGCTCTGCTGGTTTACTGATAAATTATGTTCCAAATATTGTGTTGGTCAGTACCATGTATAAAAGTAAATTGAAAAAAGGCCACCTAAAAAATTGAGTGGCTCAGGAATTGCTTCAGAAACTGTTCAACCACTCCTACTATATGTACACTCAACTCCTGCAGATCAACACTGCCACCCAGCTTGGGTAGCAGTGTTGATCCATGGGAGGGTTGGGAAGCTATAAAGAGGGACTTGGATAGACTGGATCGATAGGCCAACGTCAATGGCATGAGCTTCAATAAGGCCAAATGCCAGCTCCTGCACTTGGGCCATAGCAACCTCAAGTAATACTACAGGCTTGGAGAAGTGTGGCTGGAAAGCTGTCTGGCAGAAAGGGACCTGGCGTTGTAGGACACAACCAACTCAATATGAGCAAGCAGTGTGCCCAGGTGGCAAAGAAAGCCAATGGTATCCTGGCTTGTGTAAGAAATGCTGTGTCCAGCAGGAGCAGGGAGGTGATTGTCCCCTTGTACTTGGCTCTCATGAGGCCATACCTCGAATACTGCATTCAGTTTTGGGCACCTCATTACAAGAAGGATGTGGAGATTTTGGCGAAAGTGCAGAGGAGGGCAACAAAGCTGGTGAAGGGCCTGGAAAATAAATCTTACAAAGAGCAACTGAGGGAGCTGGAGCTGCTTAGTCTGAAGAAGAGGAGGCTGAGGGGAGACCTCATTGCTGTCTACAGCTACCCAAAAGGATATTGTGGAGGGGCTGCTGCTGGTCTCTTCTCACAGGTAAACAAAAGGGAATGGCCTCAAGCTGCAGTTGGGTAGGTTTAGACTGGACATTAGGAAATTTTTTTTTGCAGTAACAGTGGTCAGGCATTGGAATGGGCTGCCCAAGGAGGTGGTTGAGTCACCAGCCCTGGATATGTTTAAAAGTCGTTTGGATGTGGTGCTTGAGGATGTGGTTTAAGGGAGAACTTTGTAGAGTAGGGATAATGGTTGGATTTGATGATCCTAGGGGTCTTTTCCAACCAGAATGTTCCTGTGATTCTGTGATACAAGGACAGGAAAAGTAACCGAAGACCATTTCAGTTGTCCAGTTTCAATTTATTTTATGCATAACTGAGTCCTTCTGGGCTGCAGTGAAAGATTGTTGTCTTAGAGTGGAACAATACCTATCACTGAGGACTAACTGGTAGGGTTCTGGTTCAGTTTATCAGCCACACTGCTACAGAAATTTCATTTGTTGCTTTTGAAGGAACTGTATATCCCTGGCTGTTAAAGTTCAGGTTCAATTACTTTGATCCAAGCTGAAAGCTCTTGAGGAACACAAGTGAATAAAAAAAAAAAGTTATGAATTCTTTTTATAAACATTCTGCACTTATGAGTCTATTACACACAGTATGTTTTTATAAGCAGAGCTTTGTCCCAGCTGAACTCCTTAGATCTTCTCAAAACAAACAAAAGCAGGCTTGATAATAGAATATACTGAAGACACACAGGTTTCTATAAACTTTCTTCTACAGCAAATGTAAGCAAATCATTCACATATACCCACCATAACCAGAAGATAGCCTTTCAATGATGTTCTCACACAATCCTACAGGAAAAAAAAAAAAAAAACAAAAAAACAACAAAAAAACCAAACAACTTACATATCACTTAAACTTAGTGTTAGCTTATCAAATCAGTGTGCATAGATGTGATCAATGTTTGCAGCTTCTGCTCTTCTTCTTCCCTCCGTAAGTTCTATGTGAGTTTGGGGAAAAAAAGCAGGGTTTTAAACTTAGAAAATAACAAAGATGAAGCAGGGAAGTGGTGTAGGGTAATCATTACTTCACTAGACATAGGTTGGATTGCTGCTGTGTTCCATTTTGGAATGTATGTGAATCATGTCAGATAAACATTTTAGCTGGGTAGTTTAGGGTAGTTACAATGAAGGATACCTTCACTGGATTACTAAAAAAACCCAACAAAACACCAAAAAAAAAACCCCAACCAAACCCTCTCACATAGATTCCTGGTCAGCTATCTATAGCTTTGAACGATAGAAACCATCCATCTTGAATTCTCACGATTCCTGCAGTATCGGTTACCTCATTTGCATAAAATGAATAGAATAAATTGTTACGAATCCAAAAATATACGGTTGCCAGGATACATCTTGCTAGATGCAAATGAAAATGGGTTTGTGACGACCAGCTTAAAATAGTTTGGTACTTAGATGTTTTCTTATTAATAGTGATAAATTAAACACTACCTATCCAGTGAGCTATTGAAATAATTACTATTTGTTTTGTAATTGGAATATTATTTCAGGCAGACTTGATTTTTTTTTTTACAATGCAATTCCATTAAAATACTGTGCAGTTTCACTGTAGAAGTGAAAGCATACAGAATGAAAAAATATTCTATGTCTGAATATTGATAAACTTTTGAATTCAAAAAGGTAACTTTCCTGTTAATTGTTTCTATGATTTCCACACAACAAACATCCATCAGTGTATTAGGAACATTATTACTGTGCTTTGTCCATGTATATTTGGATAATGCAGTTACAGCTGAGAACCGTACAGATAAAAGTAAAGGGTCTAACCACATTATTCTATAATTACACAGTCTAAGTTCCATTATTGAAGGTATATTAGTCTAACTTGATAAAAAAGGTTAAAAATACTATTTTATTTTTATTATATTAAATATCTTTTCTAAATCTCAACTTTTTTGAAGCTGCCTATCTTTTAAAACATCTACCAGAAGGTTAATCATATCACTTTCCTGAGTAAAGTTGTTTAATTTGTGTGAGATTGACAGTGCAAATGAATGTCTAACAAAGATAATTAAGATATGAAATAACTGGTTTTATTGTGTGCTATTCAAGGTGTGTACATGTGTTTTACAGGGCAATTAATTTCCTGTATGTTGGCTCCCAAACTGGTAGATAAACATGGGTCAGATTTCCAGATGTATTCAGCTAGGACTCCTATTTTTGGCGAGTGGTGTAGGGGCTCTAATCTGCCATGGCTAGCAGCAAAAAGCTGGCTGCTCATGCTTCTTCCAATGTCATGCATCAGTTGATACCAGATATAAACTGGAGGTTTACTGCAATGAAGACTTGATGTATGCTTTTTGAGTTGAAGATATCAACAACAATTACCAAGTAGAAGTTTTATATGCCCCCTTGGTTCTTCGAGAGGAGAAAAAAATACCTCTAAACCACAGCAGCACAATTTGCGACACAATTTGGAGTTGTAAAATTGATAGATTAACTTCTCTTCTCTTTTGGTTGTTATGTGTCCAAATTTACTGGCTTTATTCTCAATTTTCAGTGGTATAACTGAGGAAAAAAATTATGTCCCTAAATTTGAGAATAGCACTGAAAGTTCATCTCCACATGTGATGAACAGCTACAACTTCAAACAATATCAGCAGTACTGTGGGTTATGCAAGGGATGACAGGATCATACTGAACGTTCATATAATTTACTTCATAGAATATGTTAGCATTATCCTTTTCTTTCGCAGTAACTTCAAAAATGAAGTACTTTCAGACTGAGGACCTGATTAAATGGCTGATCTGACGGCCACTGAAACTGAATAAACTTTCCTTTGAATTTGTCAGTCTCTGAACTGGGGTCTAAACCTTTCTTTTCCTGAGAATGTTCTCTATGTTAACTTTTATTTTAGTCTGCACAGAGCTAAAATGAGCATTAAGAAAGATGTTCTTTTATCCCATAAATCAACTCCTACATGTAATACTTAAGAAAACTGCTAGATAAATACACTAATTGTGCTTAGTAAGTTAAACATCAAAAGCTGAAAACTCATGCTCCCATCTGTTATGAGACCTCTGCTTGCATCCAGATGTGATTATGAATGCAATTCTGCATAAAACCATGAGTTTCAAGACTTGCAAGGCACCATACTCTATAATAAAGACCAGACAAAACTGTTTCAGGTAGATTAAAAAAATAATTTATTTATGAATATTGTAGATGATTTTACGAAAATTCCTGTTTAAAAAACCCCAAACTTTATGTCACCATTCAAATTACAGCAGATGTTACAAGGCTAGCTTCTAAAACAAATGGGAGATTGCTGCTCTGTTGTTATGTCCCAGTTGAGCCATGGTAAGCACTTGTGCATGCATTTTTATAACTGTGAAATAAAACATACCAAATTTCACTGAGATTTGGGACTGCAAATCAGTTTGGATGGGATTCAGTATGAGTTTTAGACTACTACGACTACTACATTTTACATGTCTGTATGCAGATGTATCCAACTAGATGTCTAATTTTCCATTCTAGTGAAGACAGGTTCATTTATGTAGCAATGGAAATTCTGAGCTACCTCTATGGGTCACAGGACCTACAGATCTGGTGCTTCTGGAAGAGCAGTAGAAATCAAGGAAAATACTTAAGGACATCTTAAAAAGCCATGAATGTTTCTTCATATCCCATCTGTGGATCAGAACCTAGGTCAACAGAGCCTGGCTATCTTTCACGTCAAATAGCACTGCCTCTTGATGGATGGTCCATTGCATTGCTCACGAGAGAACTAATTGATTGTAGGCACCAATCTGATTATTGTGAGGTGAGAGACAACCATACGAAAGCACTCAACTTGGACCCTACTTCTAACTGCAATTGGAGATTAGACACCTAATTAATGTCTACGAATACGAAGGTCTATAACATGCATAAATTTAGAGGTGCAACTGACATGTGTAAATGCAAGAACATCCTTTCATTTAAGAATGTTTACAGTGTTTGAAGTATTGGGATGGGGCTGGTAGAGATAAAACAGATCTGTTTTGGTATTCTGCACTTCTGCAATGCAAAAACTAGGCACTATGTGAGATCCTCCACAGACTCCAAGTGATAAAAGACAACTTTATTGAGAAATATGAACTTTATCACTGTGCCTTAAATGACATTTGTCTTACAGCAGCACTGAGGTAACAGTTTCACACAGAGTTACTGTGGCTTGGCTAATATGCAAGTAGCCAGTAAAAGAATTCTTTCCTGGTCTCTAAGGTCACTGTCCAAACCCGAGATTTTGAAATCTATCACTTGCCTGCCATTCCCCCTACAGGCTGTTCAACTTCAGCCTTTTGGCAGTATGTGATGCTAAAGCTATGTAGATGTTCTATGGTTATTTCATCAATATATAACATTGCCTTTGTTTTAGTAAGCTTTAAAAGTTGGACTTTTCCAAGTCCTAAATACTATTCCTATCCAGAATTGAAATATTCTTCTGGCTAAATCCCTGATGCATTCAGCACAGACAATCTGAGAGCATACATAACATGCATTAATAAGGTCTGAATATTTCCAAATGATGTGTGACAGCTGCCTCTTCTTTTCTAAAGCATCCAGTTAAAAAAGTGCCCATTATATAGCATTCAGAAAGCATATCCCAGAAAAAAAAAAAAAAAAGTAAATGGAACATTAAGCTGCTAGCTAGGAATCTGAGGTTCAGTTCTCAATGCTGGTTCAAGTTTTCCATGTGACTGTTCTTCCCACTTGAAAGTGGAGCAATGCTATTTACATTTTTTTTTAAAGGTACTTTGAGACTTGTGGATTAAAAAATGCAAGCCAGCAGCTTTGTGTTCTACTAAGCTGGGTGCTGTAAGGGTAGCTATATTATACGTGTGCAACAATCACAGCCACCAAGCCTCTTAATAGACTAAGTATGCAATTTGAATCATTTTCTAACTAGAAAATTCAAAATTTTCAGACCAAAGTAGAACAATTCAAGGACCTCTGGATACAGCCTATGTAAAGGTAAGAATTTAAAGTAAGTGGTGCTGCTCTGGGACATTTGCTCAATGGGAGTGACAGGCCAGAGGCTCAAGTCAGCAGCAGACTCGATGTGCTGACAGCTCTACCAGGCCACTTGGCTTCACAGCACTTCAAAACTTGACTTATTCATGAGCATCACACCTCTCAGTGTGGGCATAGGCCTTTCCTTCAATGTATCTGCCCCAGGCAGAATGCAGCTGTGTTGAACTCCTAGGTTCACTGGCACAGTGCTGTAATGGCTTTTGTGGTCGGCATCATGGCTTCTCATATTTAAAGTGCTCAGCAAGCAAAATCCTGCTATGAACAATTAACCAGGCATTGCTGTGCTCTATTTCAAATACTGCTATTTGTAGGTTTGTTGGAAGAGTTTTGTTTGGTTGGTTGGGTTTTTTTTCCCATAAATGACTTTGTAGGTTGGATTTTGGGGAAGGGGGAAACCAATTGCAGAGTAGCCACTTTTGCAACTTTAACCTTATTTAACCCTCAAAAAAAGCAAGAGGAAGTACGAAGTATTTTCACGAGCTGTGAATATGCTTAGATCTGTTTTTGACGTCTTGAGGAAGTGCTGCCTTCTGCAAAGGCAGAAATGCAAAAACTGTGTTCGCAGCCCTGCAGAACTCAAACATTTACACACATACAGTCGCGCCTCACCTCCTCCCAAAAAAAAAAAAGACGGCTGGGTGGAGAGGGCATGGGATCTGTGCAAAACGGTGCGGATCTGGGTCAATGCCCATGTTCTGGGGCGGAGGTGCAGCACGGGTAATAACCACAGGTTTCTCTGCTCTTTATTTCTAAGCAGACGGCTCGGACCCCTTCCCGCCCGCCGGGCTGAGGAGTCGGAGGGTCGTCGCGTAAGCTCTGTGCAGACATGGGCGACCCCTTCCCCGGGTACTTGGTCTCCTCGTTACCCTTGTTCAGAACCACACCGCCGCTTCCCCTATGCATCCATTATGGTCCTGTGAACTCGCGGTTCCTCTCTCACCCTCATGGGCGTCGGAGGGGGCCGCGCCTCGCCCCCCCTCAGCCTGCGGCGGCGGCGGGAGGCGGATCCGAGGGAGCCGCGCCCGCTCGCCCGGGGCCAGCCGCCGGCGGGAGCCGCACGCAGCCACCGCGGGGCGGGCTTGGGAACGTCGCACTGGGCCGGGCCGGGCCGGGCCGCGCAGCGCCGGGGGGTTGTTTCTGAGGCGCGAGGGCGACGAACGGGATGGACGAGGGTCCCTTCAGCGGCAAGCGGCAACGGGCGGCTCAGGTAAGCGGAGGAGAGGCACGGTGGGGCCGGGAACCGCCGCCTGTCCGGGGACTGCGCGATGGCGAGCTGGCTCCTGTCGCTTGTCCCTGTACTGCTCTCCGCATCGACCCCTCCAGCAGCGGGGCGGGGATGGGGCTCTGCAGCCGCTGAGCTTTCTCCAACCAGAGGGCTTTCCTCGCCCCACTGCCCTCCACCGCGCTGAACCCTGGCAGCCGGCTTTGTGTCCACTCCTTGGACCAGGGCCACCCGTCCCTGGTCGGCCGGGCCACAGGCAGCGCGGCTCCCCCTGCCGCTCTCATCGCCGCCGCGGGGGTGGCTTGGCGGCGGGGCCCGGGTGGACAGGCGGTGGCAGGGAGTCTCCGGGAGACGCAGCCAACTGTTGCCTGGGAAGGCGCCAGCCCTCGGCCGTCGCCAGCTCCTGTGGCACTGAGGGGGTTCGCACCGTCTCGGCTACTGGTTGCGTTTGGAGAGGCATTCCCCCCTGGAGATTCTCCGATTGGCTCTTGCTACAGACCGAGGACACGCTTCCCTCGGGCACAGGCCCTCCAGCGTGGAAATCTGGGTCTTCGTTGCTGGCCGATGAATGCCGAAGCCGCCGTGGCTGCAGAGGAGAGCAGCGCTGGTACGAGGACCTGCCTCCGACTGCAGCCGGGCCCAGGGCAGCGTGGCTTAACTCTACCACTGGCAGAGGATAGCAATCACACGACGCGTTGCTGTGCTGTACACACAACGCCTGTAATGTAGTGGGGGGAGAAGACGGGATTAAGATCGCAACTTTGATTACCGCGTTACCGAAAACTTTCATCTGCTGGATGCCGAGTGCTTTAAACACGTTATATCCAGAGGGATGTACCTAGACATGACATGAAAAACCTGATCTGTAATACTGCATTCACCTCGTTGTTTGAATCGCTGTCCACGTTGAGATGTGTTACAGTGAACAGCTAAGCATGCTTCTGTCTATTCTTCCTATTGTGATTTCCTTCTCTAATTTAATATCAAGACCTTTTAGCATCAGTTTTATTTATCTGGGTTTTGTAGCAAGGTCTTGGTAATAGATGACGCCTCTGTGTAAAATTGAATGCTCCAGAACTCATTGGCGACACAGCAAGACTTAACTTCATATGCTTTCAGCGGTCTTGCTAATGACTCGATGAGGGTGGTAATATGTATTGGTTTCCAGCCTGTTCCTGGTAGCATTTGACTACCATACAGCACATCTTTGTGATGTTTTTGTTAACTTGCTCCTAAAGGCAGTTTACATAGGTATGGGGAAAAAGTTAAGGGGGACAGGTCTGTTTTAACTTTGCTTCTCCTTACCATCTGCAAGGCCAAAAAAAGAAAAGAACTTTGTGAACTCTTAGGTGATATGTGGAATGAAATGCTGTCATGACATGAGGTTGCCTTCTTAGCAGGGAATTTCATATGCTCAGCTCCCCCACTCATTACACAGGGAAGAACCAAGCTGATTACTTCCCATTTCTCTGTTACGCTAAGCTTTTTAATTCTTTTAACATGTAAGGAAGACTGTCTACTTATTTATTTTTTAAGGAATAAACTTGTTCATTTCTCCTCCTTTGATTCGCCATTCTACTCTCCTGCGATACACCTTCTTGCATACTTCAGCAGATCTGAATTAAAAACCAATGATAAAGCCCTACTACTCATTTCCTAGCGGGAAAGTTTTGATGAAGTTACAGATTATGGGAACATCGGGAAGGGTTTGACTTAGATTCATTAAAAGCATAAAGAATCCGCTAAAAAGTGACATTTTTCAGCTTCACTCATATAGTTTGTTAGTGCCTTAAGGTTTCACTTAAAGGTAAACTGTCAAGTCTAAGCAAGGCTTACTGACTGACTTACATGGTTTCTTAATGACTGCCCAGTATTTTATTGTATCCTGCTGCTTTTGCAGTGATGCTTAATTTTCTTCTGTGAACTACTGTTCTTTATTAAAAAACAGAAATTAAACAAAGTGATGCTTAATTTTCTTCTGTGAACTACTGTTCTTTATTAAAAAACAGAAATTAAACAAACCACAAGTAATTAAAAAGACAAAGTATGCCAGAAATTAGAATAAAAAATGCATAGTTAATTCACAAAGGAAAAATGGTGTTCGTTTTGGATAACACTACCTAGTTACTGTCAGCAGATGTCATTTCTCTCTGGTGGTAAGTCTATTAGTAAGTTGTACAGTGCTGGGTAGATAATTCATTGTTAGTGTGCTTAGCTTGTCTTCATGACATCATTTTTTGACACTGTTTTGTCAGGCTGCTATCCTCAGCAGTATGGTAGTCTCACAAAGACATTGAAGATTTGCATGTGCAGTACATTGTAGACTTTTACTTATGTGTGACAAAATAAGAGCTTAAAATATGTGTCAAAAGTGCCAGGTGTTAGATGAGTAGCAGTTCCCATTCTTTCACAGAAATTGTCTTTTATAGGTGTACAGATACAATAAGACCTTTTTAATTGATTACACTTAAATGTATTTTCAAATACTCTTTTAATTAGAGTTTTTAGAGCAACTGTAAAAGAGATTTGCACTCCAGTCCTAGGTGTATAATGCATACAATAGCACAGTAACATAATCAGTTCACGTTTTACACAAAACAGGAAAGTGCTATTCTGTGTCCAAAACCTGTGTACAATCCAGACATCACTAAGTCTGTTAAGTCCCTGGAGACACACAGTATGTCAAGGTGACCTGTAACATCAGTGGACAAAGGAATGTGCATATTAATAAAGTATGTTGAGTTGAAGGAGCCAAAAGCTCTTAGTGTGCCTTCCATACTGTATTCAGTATGCATTTGGATCTGTTTCAGTGTTATCCATCATTCTTTTAGCAGTGCTTTTTACTCATGTTATCTAGGAATGCAAAAGAGTAACGTTAAATCAGAGAAAACAGTTTGAGAGGCATAAATTAAAATATTTAATGTATGGGGCAACTTGAGAGTTGCAAAAAATGTAGTCATAAATTTGAATTCTGTTGTTTAAATTAAAATTGTATTAGAAGCTGCTATGCACTCGTGAATGATGATGAAGGCAATGTGAATGATGTGAGATGTTCAGGTTCTAATTCTTGTGAAGTACTGAATTTACCATCTTCCTCCTTTCACAGAATTCCAATTCACACTTCCACTTAAAATGAGAAAGCTGTCTTATTTTCCCTCTTTGTGTACTGCTTGATACAAATTCCTGCATTAAACTGGTAGCAGTAATTGCCTCTCCAGGAATAAATAACAGTGATAGATATAGGACAAATATATTTTAGGACAAATATGACGCAGTGACACATGTGCTTGAGACATTTTTACTTAGTATTGTGAATTTTAAATGTTTAGAAATAATCTCATGGTTATTGTCTTTGTGTTGACATGAAGTATCAGTCACTTAACCTTAATTCAGGAATAGTTACTTTCACATGCTAGTAGCCAAAGATTATGAACGTGTTAACAGACTACAAAAACACTCTTTTATAGACTTCTCAATGCATTTTAACAGTTTTTACCTGTCCACGATAATATTTCTGTAGGGCTGTTCAAATTGCCAGTTGACTGAATTGTGAAACTATGATGTCGGTGACTGGCAGTGCGAAAGCTGAAGCTAATGCCTAGGTCCAAGGATTGTTTTTTAATGACCTGTGTAAGAAAGCTGTGGAGTTTGTGAAATCTGAAAATGTTGTTCTGAAGATTCCATTAGCACTGCAACTTGTGCTATGGTGTGCCTATCCCAGGAGTGCTAGTCTGGTTTGGTTCAAGTCTTAATAAGTGTGATTCACACACAGAATTAACCAGGTTGGAAAAGACCTTTGTGATCATGGAGTCCAACTTATCACCAGACACCTTCTGATTAACTAAACCATGGCACTAAGTGCCTCATCCAGCCTCCTTTTAAACACCTTCAGGGATGGTGGCTCCACCACCTCTGCGGGCAGCCCATTCCAATGGCCAGTCACTGTTTCTCTGAAGAACTTCTTCCTAACATCCAGCCTAAACCTGCCCTGGTGCAGTTTGAGACTGTGTCCTCTTGTTCTGTCACTGGTTTCCTGGGAGAAGAGACCAACCCTCACCTGGCTACAACTTCCTTTCAGGTAGTTGTAGAAAGCAGTAAGGTCTCTCTTGAGCCCTCCTCTTCTCCAGGTCAGCTGAATAACTCCAGCTCCCTCAGCTGCTTCTGGTAGGGCCTGTGCCTCAGACCTCTTGAAAATCATCGACAGGGGATGTTAGCTGTCACGTCTAGGTTAAAGCGTGGAGAATATTGGGATTCTGAGTTTTGTGCCCTGTTTGTGATGAACTCTGGATGATTGAGTCATCTGAGCATTGGAGGTTGCACAATTTAGTAGCACTGTGGAGCTGGTTTGGTGTTTTAAGGAGATGTGTAGACCCAGACTAAGATGTTAGATGAAAGCCATTCTGTAATCTCCTATAGCTCTCTGATACACACAGGTTTAACTTTAAGTAGTTGTTAGAAGCTTTCATATATATATAATTTATGGAGTCTGGGCAGGAGAAGGGGGAATCCTTCTCCCTGTTGTATGACAGCCTGAATTCATAAATTATTTGAGTGGCCTATTTTACAGTTAGATGCCTCAAAGCTAAAGTTCATGTTCTTAAAACTCATGTCTGAAAGCACACTGGTGTGTTTTGTATTTTTTACTCTGAAGAGAAGCAGATGCACAGTGCCTCATTTCTGCACCCATCCAGAGCTGTTACCACCATGACTGTTCTGGAGAGTGGCATCTCTTCCTTTGTAACGGTTTTTGGCATCCTGAGAAGGGAGTATTCCCTCAGGATTTGAAGAGCTTGTTTTGCTAAGAAGTAAGTAAGTATAAGCTGTTTATGCAAACTTGAGGAAGAAGCATAGGCAATGATATTTCTCTCTCCCTCTTCTTATATTTGATTGTGCATCGGTTACATTGCTTACTGATGAATTCTGAAACTTAATTCTGTCCCCTTTTCAGCCTGAAGTAGCAAGCACACATCTCTTTATTCCCAGGAGAGTGCAACACAGAGCAAGTCATAAACTGTCCTTTATTTCACCTGCAGCTGTTACTTGGAAAAAAAATAATTAGGCCAGAGTGAGAGTGACTCCTGCTTTGTGATTAAAACATTTAGGTGAGCGAATCTGATTTCTATGTGTATTTCATTCTTTCATCCACTAAATATTTTTTTCATTTCATAGCTTCGGCAGGAGTAGTCTAGGACTGACCATAGGCTGTGGGTTGGGGCACTACTCTGGCATAAAGAGATGTGGTTGTGAGCCATCCTCTCAACCTGGAAAAAGCCTACTACCCACTTTTACCTCCTCTGTGGTTACTTTCCTGATGCTTTTAAATTGCTTGATGATGCTCGGAGCCATGCGTGTGCCTTCTCATCCAAAACTTGAAAATTGTGTGACTCCTTTTCTCATCAGCTTGTGAAAAGGATGACTTTGTATTTTGCTCCTGGGTAGACCTGAGGGTTTTATAGCTCTTTTAATAACACAGGTACTTTTTCAATTTCCAGGGTAGGTGACATTTAAGGTACAGCCTTCACAACTTTGTATCCTATTAGGTTGGATGGCTTCCTGCTTGCTACCCCAGTTACCTTAATTTCCATTGTATGTCCAAATGATTGCAGCCATGTTCAAAATTTTCCTGTGAGTCCATTTTCTATTTCTAAGACTGATAGTGTAGATTGGAGGGGATGAGAGAGAATTTTACAAGACTTAGTCTTCCTTTAAGAGAGTCTGGGATTAGAACATAATTTGAGCCTGATGCGATTCAGTCACCCAGCATAGGCATCGTGTCCTTGTTGACATGCTTTATGACATCCACTGCATGTATGCTTGGCTAGCAGATGAAGCATGGCCAGAAGACCCATGTCATGCTTGGAAGAGTGCCTACTGGGAAAGTGGCATATTTTAAGACAGCTTGGTACTATCTGCCTCTGCAACTGAACTGAATCCAGTAGTGTCCTAAGACTGCTGCTGTTAAGGATGAATGTGGTTAGAGTGAAAAGTGGAAGGAAGGGGCCAATTTCTTGTTTTTCAAAGACCTTTCAAACAAAACCTTTCTATTTTATTTTCATTCTTAAGGCTGTACTGTGTACCTAAACCATCACAATTTTCATTTTGCAGCTGCCCCAGATTAAATCTGGAAGTTAGCTTGAGTTAATGGCTCTCTGGAAAGAAGGGGAGAAAGTTCATCTTCTGGATTCTCTCATGCATATTAATAGTAGTGTGGAGCTGTGGGGCAGGAATTCATTACTGTTGGTTGTTAGCTGATATGGAAATTCTGAGTGATGGTGCCACTTAGGGAGCTGAATTGGTTTTGGAGAAGGAGAATTCTCTCTGATCCATATGACCCTATCTTCAGCAAATTGATTACAGAATTATGTTTAAATAGCCTCCATGAGAAATGTGCAGTGATATTTATTTGGTACAGATGATTTGCTGGTCCTAATTTTTTTGGAGTGGGTTCATTTAATGCTTTAGAACCTTGGGAAAGGAGGCAATACTGAGGGGACAATTTTGCAATAATAGTTTTTCACAGTTTTTCAAACCTGTTTAGATTTTAGAAGGTTAGATTATTAAATTTATTACATTTCCAGGAACAGTCTAATTTTATTTTATACTTTCTCCACCCACATACACACACTCTGACTCCTTGTACTGTGTTACTTTGTAATTGCACGGTGTTTCGCTTCAAGGATCATCTGTAGACTGTTGGTGACTTCTTCAGATAAAGATTTCACGATCCACATCAGCATATTTAAAAAATAATCCTGTAATCATCTTCCTAAGAAATGATGGCAGCAGAGGGCAGAGGAGCTGATATTCTTTAGCCATTTTTCCTGTGTTTTTAGTATTAAAGCCTAAATGCTGTGTAGGGCTGGAACACTTCCCTCACCCTCTCACAAGGCTGTGCTGCAGCCGAGCTCTGTAATACCAATTACTGTGGGAATGGTTTACTGTTCCAAATGAGATCATAATGTGAATGATGGAAAATCAGTCTCTCTCAAAATGTGTTTCATGCTCTGAATACTTGAGAGATTTTGTTAGAGTGTAATACTTAGGTCTACAGGGTTTATGTTTTTAATTAGAGAAGGTGTTAAAAATACCTACTTGCTATTTTATATCAACATCTCTTGTATGCAAAAGGAAAAGAGAAAACGTTTCCTGATCTTGAAGTATTCTGGGAATATGTTGCCTGTAGAACTGACAACTTTTATTTTCTTCCCCCCAGAAAGACAGGGAAAGGGCACACACATTGGCAGCCTTGTAAGTATTGATAATCTGCTGGTCCATTTTTATACATAGGAGCCAAAAATAATTGGGGTCTCACGATTTAATGCTGTTGTTTTGCTGAGGTTTTGATTCATTATGGCACAGACAGTATCATGTTGTCCTTTACTGAACTAAAAGTAAATCCGCCAAAGAAAAAAAAATCCCCTTTTGTTCTGCTGCTGAGGAACACTGTGGGCTGCCAAATCCTGGCAGTCTGAGTCACCACAATCGTAATAAAGTGTTTGTACTTTTGTGGTTGCTGTTATTCAGTGTCTTCTAATTTATTCATAAGGCAAAGGGACACCTACAGGCTAAAATACTACTTTTTAAAGAAACATTCCATGTTTATACTGAAGTAACATTTGTCAAAAGAGAATTAAATACTTTCTGATAATATTTTAAGGCTTCCAAGGAAACAAGTGGTAGTCTTTAAAAAATAAGAAATAGATAGGTTATTTTTAAATCCATTCTCTGTGTAAAGAGCAATGTTAGACTTCAAAATATGATGGGATTATTTTAAACTCCTTGCTGAACTCTGCTGTTTTGGCCATCTGATCTGGCCTGATAATGATCTAATAACCAGGGAGACTGCTTCCTTCCTTTAAAAAAAAAAAAAAAAGTTTTAAAGACAGAGACTCTGACCCTGGAAATGCCTATCTGTATTTTAGCTTTGATGCGTGGGCTGTGACCCAGCAAGCATAACTCATGTAATTGAATTCAGTTGTTTATATGATCACTCCCAAACAAAGCAGTCAAATACTAAGTTGCAGTGTTCAAGTTAAGTTCACTATGCCTGCACATACACAGCTGAAGGAAAGCAAGGTGGTTCTGAATCAATGGCAGGTACCTGTAAGGCTGACAAATGCATTTCTCTGACTCCACAGAAGATGTGTGCAGATGACTGTACACTGTGGTGGTCTGCCTGATGTACCCTGTCACCTGTGCTTGGGCAGCAGCTGGGAGTTCTTATAAAGTCTCAAGCCCATCACCTCCCATGGAAAGGAGATTTTTTTTTCTGTATAATTTCTCAATTCTTCAGCTGTTAATGCATAGAAGTCCTTATAATTTTATCAGTTATTGAGGCAGAAACAATGATTTTTCTATTGATACAAGAACAAAAAGTCTTTTATTCCTTTTTTGCCTGATACATACGGAATTCTACGTGTCACTTACCTTCCCCTAGTGTAGCACTAATAAAATTCCCACAGTTTTATTAAAAAAAAAAACCAAACAAACACAAAAACCCAAACAAATTTGTTAGATCATTAATAATTTTCTCTGACTCTGTCTTGGTAAACTGCTAAAGAAAGGGAAGGTGGACTGAGCTGGGTGTGGGTGGTGAGCACCGGGGTGATGTGGGACACATATGGAAATTTGTGTGGCAGAAAGTACTATAATTTTAATTGCTGCTCTGCGTCATAGTATCACTACAGCTGTTTCCCAAGGAAGAGGTTTGCATGCTATTGACAAGACAGTCACACAAAGAAAGATGGTAGATAAGCAAATGCAAATCTAGTATGTGCCCTCTATTCTTCAGTTTTCAATACATTCTCTAGTGATGGGTTCAGTGTGAAATACTTGGTGACATGTAATTATATATGCGTTAAATAAATGGCAGTTGATTCGTGGTGTTTCTCTCTCAGGGTATATATTCTTAGTGTGCCGAGGTAGGGATGAGTGAGTAGCAGTGCAGCTCTCAGCTTCTTGATTCATGTGGCAATGCAGTCCCTCTCAGGGTGCTGACTTCCTTTCTCCTTTTTTTGCCCATAAAAGGAGAAAAGTACTGCCATATGACTCGCTTTAGAAAGAATCACAAGCAGAGGACCGGGAAGGGGGGAGGTTGTTCAGGTAGCTTTGTTTCTTGAATATGGTAAAAGGCATTCTGCTTTCTGTGTTTAATGTGATATTACTAGCATAGGATGTGGTACTATTTCCTTCAGCTAACACTGGAAGTAAATGTTACGTCTACTAATAACCTTTATGTGGCTGTGTGGATGACAGATTCTGATAGGAGGTTGCATATAAATAAATTTGGAAGGCAGATGAAAATCCTAGTTCTCAGGAATTAGGCTTTCCTCCAAGCCTGCAGACACTTTCCTCCTGCTGATGAAAGACTGTGTGTGATATTCTCCCATCTTGTGCCAGTGACTCTGAGTAGGCATGCCTAGGTTTATTGCTTGATTTTTCACTCCCTAAAAGTTCAATCTCCGTTTTCCCAGAAAACAGGCTATTCAGGTGATTCGTTGAAGGCTTGCCCAGAAATCAAATCTGGACGTCTTGGTGCCTTTCCACGACTGGAGAAGTCCTTGAGCCCACTTCCACTGCAATTCCACAGTGACTGAGTGTACAGTAAAGTAGGAGCTGCTTGACTTCCTTTGACATAATTTGACAAAAAATTACAGACTTGATGAGAGTCATGTTTTCTCTCCATAGATCAAAGGCATTAAACAGCTCTAATTAAGTTCCACCCAGCTTCTGCCACAGTGTTCAGTGTAGTCCTGCTTTGGCATCAGAATGTGCAGCCAGCACCAGAATGGTCTCAAACTGTCAACTTCAACTGTGCTGCCTGCTGCTCTTCTGCATGTGCACTGAAAGCCATCTCTGAGTCAGTGATTCACAGTATTGATCAACTTGAGTTTAGTCAGCTTTGCGTGTTCCCTTTACCTACTGATGCTGTAAAACAATATGCCATGGGGGCCTGTAAATCAGCTGTCTCTCTACTTGCTCAGTCTAACACAAGAAAGTTCAGAAATCAGAGCAGAAAGATCTACCTGTGGAAAACGGACTTTAATTTTTCATTTTGAGTCAAAATGCAGATGGAGAAAATGGAGTTCTTAGTAATGAGCAGTTATTTCCCAGCATTGCTCTTCTCTCGTGCCACTGTTGGCGTTCTGTGAAGAGAACGAGAGGACTATACTAATTCTAGATCTGAAGTAATGTTTTCTTTTCAAGATGCTTTTTTTTTTTATTATTTTTCCACCTCATAAGTAAGATGTAGGCCAAGATCTGTGAGAAACAGATGTCTGTCTCATAACAACAGTGTTATCGTCATTGGGATTTAGTAAGTTTGTTACTTCACTTATGTAGGAGGGTTTTGTTGTGTTGTAGGTTTTCCTTTGTTTTTCTTGGAAGACCTGCTAGTGACTTTCCTGGTTAATTGGAGTGATGATCTGTAGTTGCATGCCGATGTCACTGTTGGGGTGGATGTGTCATCTTTTCATTTTTATGAAAGACAGAAATTGTACCTGTAGTTCAGGACATTATGATTAAAATATTCTCAGGTAAATCAAGGTGTGAGAGTTCATTATCTGGGAGCAGATGGTTATTATATATAGGTGAACTATTAAGCAGACCTGCTGGACCAGATTTGACAACCAGTACTTCAACAGCTATAAATGGTTCAGCAAGGTTTTACATAATAAATTACAGTTTTGGCAAAACTGCTGGACACCAAATACTCACCAAAGCCACCCTATCATTCTGCAGCATCCCCCACCCCCAAGTGGAAAAGGGAGAGAAAAGGCTGAAGGGTTGAGATATGGATAGAGATACCATTCAGCTATTACCATCGGAGGCAAAACGGACTCAACTGCTCCGGTGTGGGTCTCTTCCATGGCATTTAGACCCTCAGGAATAGACTGCTCCAGCATGGGTTCCCCATGGGGTCACAAGCTCTGCCATCAAACCTGCTCCATCATGGATTCCTCTCTCCATGAGCCTGCAGGTTCTTCCAGGATGCAGCTCCAGATGGGCTTCCTACAGGGTCACAAACTTCCTTTGGGTATTCACTTGCAATGGCATGAGGTCATCCATAGGCTGTAGGTGGATAGCTGCTCCACCGTTAACTTCTGTGGTGTGCAGGGATACAGCCTGTCTCACCACGGTCTTCATCATGAGCTACAGGGAAATCCCTGCTCTGGCTCCCCCTCTGTGCTGCTCCCCCTCTTTCATGGACCTCTGTGTCTGCAGAGTTGTTTCTCTCACATATTCTCACTCCCCTCTCTGATTGCAAATGCACATGATTTAATATAAATACGTTATCCTAGAGGCACTACCATAATTGCTGATGGGCTTAGCCTTGGCCAGCATCAGGTCCATCTTGCTGCCAACTAGCATTGACTGTATTGGACATGACGGAAACCTCTAGCAGCTTCACACAGGAGCCACCCCTGCTACCAAAACGTTGATTTGCAAACCCAATACACAGCACCATTACACTTTTAAGACTACTTCAGTGTAAGCAGAGTAGAGAAAGAAGCAGTGTGCAGTGAAACCATCTATTTGTGAGAGGGGTGTATGCTTTTGTACTGTTAGTGTAATTTTTCAGTACCCTGTGACACCACATAATCACAGTGGTTCTTGCTAAGCATAATATTCACATCCACATTTACACCAAGGTAGTAGTGTTTTCCTTTAGAAAATTCTATATGCCAGTGTGGAGTTTACAAAGACTTCTTGCTTGTGTTCCTTTATGTGCAACACAAGAGTAAATATTTTTGTTTCAGGTTTGCATGAGATTTTTTTAAAGTAATCAAATTAAGATTTCTGAGGAGAAAAACATTTTTATCTTCACAGAGTTAATTGTATGAATTATTAAAAAAAAATGTTGCTGAAATGCTAGTCTTGTAAAGTTAATTTCTTCCTTGGCCACTACCCCAGTGTGCATAAAGCTGGGAGAAGCAGTCTCAGCTGCTGTGCACTGGGATGCTGTTGGTAGAGCTATGCCTGCTTTATACCAGCTGACAGTCAGGACCAGTGTTCTACTGGCAGCATTCCAGGCTTGCTGAAATTAAGAAGTCAGCTGCTCATCTTCAGTCTCTCTGAACACACTGAAAAAGTTCAAAACTGTGAGAGTCCAGATTTGTGTTTCCTCGTAATACATGTGGAAACACAAATGCTCAACTATTACATGTTTATTTGGTTCTGTTCTTGTGGTTTGAAAACACCAATGCCTACGTGAGGATGTGTTATTAAAACTGGAAGCTATAATGCCTCGAAAAGGCGAGATGTTAATTCTGAAATTCTGCTTATGGAATTAACTTTGAAAAATTACGTTCTCCAGAAGGGACTCGATACTATAATCATGATGCATGTTCATTGTAGGAACTAAATAAGGAATGGATGTGGCATCAGGCTATACTGTTACATTTTTAGTATTGTTCATGACACAGTTTTGTCCTGTGTCAACTAACAACTTTTCCAGATAATGCCCAAGAATGCTTCTGGGGTTAGGAGAGATGATGGATCATTTCCAAAAAGGCTGTTTGGATTTGGCCAGGCTGCTTTGGAGAGATAGTACAGTCATGAGTTGTACCATTCTTGCTGGTTGCAAGCCCAGCACATGGCTCTATGCCCCGATCTGCTTTATTTTGTGACATATATGTGGCCACACATCCTGCTTTCCAGAAATCTGGGACTCAGCATTCAGGATTGCTTTCACATGCTTAGAAAGGTAGAAGGAAATTGATGAATAATTATGGTTTGGCAATTTAAAGAAAAATTAACAAAATAAATGTAAACAGATGGCAACTACAGTGTCCTCAACCAGAGAATGTATATATCCTGGCAGTAGTGTAAAATCGATCCCTGTCCTAAGCTTTGCCTTGTTACCTAAAGGAGCAGTAGCAGCCTACTACCACAAGCCTGACTTGGAGTGATCTTCATGTTTTCCCCAGGAAAATCCCTGTCTAAAGAAGATGCTTTAACCCTTTTCTAGTTGTCTGATTGCTTCCTATTTAGCAAAAAAGATGTAGGGCATGAGTTAGAGTTTTGGATTTTTGGGTACTGGTTTGGTGTGGTGTGTTTTTGTTTTGGCTTTCCTAAGCCATGTTAATACTATTAGTATCCTAATCACTTAACATAGTCTGATCTAACAGACAACTTACAGGTGGACTTTAGTCCATGGAGTGCTTCCATCTGTCTCAACCAACTTCCCTCTATAGGAGATAAGGAATTGCTGTGGGGATGGTATAGTCTGCCTGGTGGACTGGCCACATCCCCCTCCGCCCGCAAGTGGTAAACTGATCAGAAACTGAATTGCTGGTCCCTATGCAGACAGTGAGAGGCTAAGTCTGATCCGAGGGTTGCATGAAAGATTGGGTGAGGTTGCTCTAAGGTTGCCCTGAATTACCTCTATTACCATCAACATTTCTTGCAACTTTCTGCATAATTTTAAATAGCACCAGCTTAGGTAGCAAAGACTCTAATGAGCCTATACTTTTTTTCAGTACATAGAATGATGTGTGTTATGCTGCTGCTGCTCCTTTTTTATATCTGAAATCAAAATACAGATTTGTCATTTCATTTTGGAATATGTGCTTCGAGTAAAGGCCTTCTAAACAATGAAATAATACTGTGATTGTATAATTAAGATTCAGAGTCTAGCCTCTGACTCAATTTTATTTAACTCTTCTGTTTCGCATTTGAATGACTATGTGGCCCATTTTGTAATGCAGCTTCACTTAACTCTTTATTTGCAAGTAGAATTAATTTAGCATCTTTGCAATTTATGCTTTGTTGAATACTGATCATACAGTCTTAATTATTTATTACACAGCAGGAAACTTTCAAAGTAGCAGCTATGTTTTGCCTTGAGTCAGATTGGTTGTGGACTATGACTGCTCAAATCCCTGGGTGGATAATAAGCTTTACTCCCAGCATGTCTCCCAGAATACTACACTGAAGATACCAAACTGACTTCTGTGTTTCATTGTATAAATTCATTATAACTTACAGGGTCCTACTACAAGAGTAAAAGAGAGTTTTCTCTTCCGCATCAATAGGTGATGGTTTGCCTCCTTGGTGATGTTCTTCCCTTAAAGCAGCATTAAGGATTTTGCTAAGGTTGCCAGTCTGGTTTTGTCCTTTTAATCATGCTGGTGTTTAAGAATTGATAACCTTTATTTTCTTCCCGACTTTGAGATTCTCCTAAGGAGAAGAGCAGTTGCTTCTAAACCTTCACCTCACATTTAGGTCAGAGTGTTGTAAGAAGTATTCTGATATTTAGTTATTTTATAAAAATGTTAAAGTGCTGTCCCTCTTCATTGCTCCTGTCTTTCCTGTGGAAGACTGATATGAATTTTGGACTGTTTTATCTCCACTTTTAAAGGGATAGTGCTTTTTTAAAGGTCCAAAACTGTAAATTTGAAGCTCCTTCAGTCAGAGTAGTTCATCATCTTTCTCTCCCGTGGCACTTGCCTTCCTACTCAGCAGTCTCAGGACTGAGAGAAATGCATCTTACTTCACTGTCTTACCTCAGCAAAATTGCTGTGTGGCCTGTTATGTGCAGTTATTGCTTGCAAAACAAGAAGTGCTTCCCAGCATCTGTTTATAGTCTTTCTTTTTAACACCCATTTCATACCTGTTCATATTAACAACATAAATTGGACTGGTATTTTTTCTGTATCCCACTTGAGATGGAGTTTAGTTTGATTTTAGTCTAGACTGAAAAAAATTTTGGATATCTGGGATAAATGTTATTTAAAAATTAAAAGGCAAACTTTTAGAATGTAATAATGTGTTTTGTTCAAAATCTAATCCAGGCTGGCTACTACTTAAGTTGTGCTTACAATACAACACTGTATAAGTTGCAAAGTTTTTTTGAATTTCGTGGTTCAGTTGAACAGGAGATGCTCCTTCATAATTCTAGGGTTTTGTTTCCAAAATATAGTTTTTGTATATAATGTGTCTCAGTTGTTGAAGTAACTGTACTGTAGTCTACTTGCCAGCCATCATCTGTAAGCCATTTGTGAGTAAATTTTGCACCTGCTACATGAGAGCTTACTGTTGCCAGCACTGTTAATTTTCTCCAGATAAGCTATGTAACAGAACAAACTACTCTACAGCCTGGAGAGGAGAAGGCTTCGAGGAGACCTTATAGTGGCTTTCCAGTATTTGAAGGGAGCCTACAGGAAAGCTGGGGAGGGACTATTTACACGGTCTAGTAATGTTAGGACGAGGGGGAATGGGTTTAAGCTGGAAGAGGGGAAATTTAGACTGGATGTTAGGAGGAAGTTCTTTACAGTGAGGGTGGTAAGGCACTGGAACAGGTTGCCCAGGGAGGTTGTGGATGCTTCCTCCCTGGAGGTGTTTAAGGTCAGGCTGGATGAGGCCTTGGGCGAGCTGCTCTAGTGGGAGGTGTCCCTGCCTGTGGCAGGGGGTTGGAGCTGGATGATCCTTGAGGTCCCTTCCAACCTAAACCATTCTATGATTCTATGATTCTATGATTCTAACATAAAATATCATAAATTACTAATTCAAGAAAGTTCTCATTTACTTTTCTCTTGCTCTGTGTTAGAGCTCAGTATTTTTTATTAGCTCTCAACGTTATGTGCTCTGATGAGCATGCAGTCTTTTAAAATAATCCAGTTGTCTTGTTATGCAATAAAAAAAATTCTAAATTTTAGATTTAGATCTAAAAATGTATCTACCTAATACATTTTATCTTCTGTTCTTGCATCTAATTCACAACTCTTATGCTATTTCATATCTTACAGCAATCTTTTTATTCCATAGAGTTTTTGCTTGGATTTTTTTCTATGCCACATTTGTGATAAGTTTAAAGGTTTCTGGCAATTTTTTACCATAATTACACTTGTAAGTCTTATTCTATAATAATTAATTTCCTGAAAATATTTCTATTCAAATACTTCTGTAGAAGTTGACATGTCCTATGCATTTGAAATGAATGAAGTAGTTGTTCACTCTCAAATTATCACAGAATCACAGAAACGTCCAGGTTGGAAAAGACCCTCAGGATCACAAAGTCCAAGCTATAACCCTACTCTACAAGATTCACCTTAAACCATATCCCTAAGCATCACATCCAATACTTAATACTTAGTAAAGAAGCAGAAATTCAGTACCTTTTTGCCTCTTACTGAGGTATTTTTTATTCTTGTTTTCTCTCACATTATAATGGGTAATGAATTCAATTAAACTGTGTTGTCTGTTGCTTGAGTCACTAAAAGAAAAGATCTTTTCACATTGTTGAACTTCTGGAATGGCTCAAATAAATGGATCAGGTCATAGCTCAGATAAATACAGTTCTGCAGGTGTCTGGGTGTCTGCTTCAATACGAGATATTTAATTGGTGAATTAATGTGTTTAAGGTATTTAGATAACAAATACTTTTCTCCCATTTCTTAAACTGACTCAGGGTCTTTTTTCATGTTGTGACATTTGTTCAAATCCAGTTGATGTTATGTCAACAGTCTGTGCTAGACTTGCCCTTTCAAAGCTAAATTCCATCTTTCTATTTCTGATGATCTTCTACATGTCATGGTCCTCTTTACAGTGTTCTCATTTCTGTTCTTTCCAGTCTGCTCTTTCTACCTGTAATCCTTTCCCATGATTTTCATCCATTCTGTTCTACCACCTTCACTTTTTCACGTTCTGCTTTGGTTTCTATTGAACATGAATCTTGATGTGGTGTTGCTTAACCACTCTTGCTATTTAACCTTAATTACATGAAGCTTGGAAAATACCTAAACACTTAGTAGCTGGGAGGTTAATATGTTCTGAGATAAGTGGAGTACCCTCACTGGAATTTTCTCATGGATGCTCATTTAATCAGACTCGTCAGTTTTGTTGTTGTTAGGTCAAAAGGCAAGGGTCATGTTTTCATATGTCTTTAACTAGTAAGTGCTGTAGAAAACTATGGTATCTAGAGTTGATTTTTGCAACCCAGTTGGGCTGGAGGCTGAAAAGTTGTCTCTTATATCGCTGTTCTGTTGTGTTTTTTCTGGATTTTGGGACGTGCTTCTAGTTCTTTCCCAGTCCTGAGGTGCTTTGCTTTTTTTCTGATACTTCCTTCTCAGCTTCTTTCCCATCTAGGCTGCATCACTCTTTGGAGCTAACCAAGCATCCTAAATGCAGTCAGGGTAGCCTACTATCCTGATGCACTGTTCTATGAGATTAGTTGCCCTAGGGTGTACTACACAACAGGAGATAGCTTGCAACAGTACTCGTTGCTTTAAAAATTAGGAAGGGAATTACTACATTTTTAAGGTGTTCAAGAGAGTTGGTTTGTTTTGTTTTGGTTTTTTTTTTACATAGTAACTAAAGCAGTTTAATAACAATTTTTTAAAACAAATTTTAAAATTCACAGATTGCAGCATCAGTCTAATTATTGGGAAGTCTTTGGATCATCTTCAACAAGGTAAGACTCAACTCTGGTACTTCCTGTCTTGCACAGAGCAGCTATCTAGCAAATTTGAACATCATAAATGATAAGTGAATACTCAGCATCCCTTGAATGACTTCCTGTTATGTAGTTTTACTGTTGCACCTAACTGATGCTTTCAAATACTATCCAGGCATAATATTCTCGAGGGTTTTATTTGTTTGCTTTTCTTATTATAGAACATTAACTGAGAATTGTTCTTCCCATGTACTATTTTCATTTACTCCACTGTTTGTTTTGAATCATTTCACTGTTATTGTTCTGGTCTGTGGAAACCCTTGGGACAGAACTGTCTTAACCAGAGAATGGGATCTGTTCTCATCCCTTACGAAGACATAGTTTTGTGAATGTTTAGTTTTCTTTTTAAGGAAGGCCTTCTACAATGATTTTTTATTTCTTTATAAATCATGACCAGGTTCTAAACACCCTCTATCGCTACAGAACTGGGGAAGGGGGGGCTGGATTTGCAGCCAGCAGCAAAATAAAGCAATGCTGAAAATAGACTTCTTTTCCTCTAGAGAAAGGGAGTTCCCTGACCAGCTACTAATTGGTACAAAGGTTTGTTTACACAGAGGAGCTATTCCTAATTAGTTCCCTAAGTGGGTGCTCTACTTGGGAAATTAGTGTTACATTCTGATTTAATTTAATCTGCTTTTATAATGAATTGTTATAATTTGCAGTAAGAAATGTATTTTTAGGGAAAAAATAGTTGTACCACACTGTCCTTGAGGTTAAAAAGATAATTCCTCTTTAGGGCAGCAATCAAACAGTATTACTGTTTTGAAATTAAATTAACAAAACTTTACATTAGAACAAGTCATATTTTTATACATCTAACTGCAGAAACACAACCACATGTTTTTTGAAGCCAAAACATAGTTCAGCTGATTTATGGAACTGATGACTTAACCTCTGTGTTTCCATAGTCAGGAGGATAGTAAACTAGAACATTTGGGAAGAGTGTAGAGTTACATTAGCATTGTTGAGGTTGTGGATGAAATAGAAGTTCACTTCCAAGGTTTTCCATAGTGGGTTTGTTTTTCTTAAGTCGACTTTGCTCTGGGAAATAACTTTCTTCTCTATGAAAGTCACATAAGGATAGCTGTTCTTACAGATCCTTATGATGGTCCTTGCTGTCAGGTGGCCCCCACCAACGTCTGCAGAATGAAATTATCACCGTTGAGCATTTAAATTACATTCTTTTTTACAGTAGTTTGAAAAGATTGGAAAATTAATTTCTGAAGTTAGAACAGCTTTAACAAGCTTTTCATTGTAAATATAGTTTGAAATAAATAATGCTTTTATTATAAATTGCTACGTTTTAGATATGTACTTGCATTTTCATTGTTTCATTACTACTTATTTCTTAATAGAATGCATACCAGTACTGTTGAATATTACTTTTCTCTTTCTCTCACTGTACCAGTCCTGGCAACAGCTCATTATGAAATCCAAATTGAATTGAATTTGTTCTGCAGAATTATATGGGATAAAATTTAGTTTAAGTACCTGATCATTTCAACCTGGCAGCATTTTTGAGTGGTATTACTTAAATACTTAGCTGTTACCAATTCCACTTTGAAATCGCCATTGTCCATGGATATTTCCTTTTTAAGCTAGACAGTTTCATCTGACAATTCAGAGAGTTTTCCAGAAGAGCACAGTGATCCCCAAGTGTAATCTTCAGTGTTTTTTTCCTGACAGACGGACGTTGGATGTTTAGCATCACATCTTTGGATTTTTGAATGTGAAATTGAACTACTTTATTTCTAGGTAAGACATTAACAAGCTTTTGTGTTTAGTACCTTGTTTCTTTTATACATGAATTGTTAGTTCAATATGCTGGAATTTACTTTATACAGAGTCTTTGTCGAATGAGTCCACTGTTGTTTGAGATTTTAAATAATAACAGTTCAGTTGTCCTAAATTTTTATATTGCCTGAGAGAAACTACACCAGCAACTTTGCATGACCTATATCTACATATGAGAATTAATTTTATGGTTGGGTGTATATTTCATTTGCTAGCTTGTTTTCATTGACAGTGATAGTTCAGTTCTGTCTGCCCCATCTCTTGAACAAACACCTGTATTCATCCAGGATGTAGTTATTTAGGGAATTTACTGCTGAAAATCTGCTGGACTGCAAAGACTTCTTGGAAGATTAACTTTCTGTCACTTTAGACCTCTGTATCAGCTCACTGTGGACAAGTATTGGAGTTAATGGAAGGAAACCATTGCCAGTACTTGCAACAACAAATCGTTTTGTTGGCTTCAGGTTTCTTACTTGTCTTTGTTCTGAAAGGTTTGATACATGAGGAAGACTACAAAGGACTTGTGAACAGCTGCAACCTTCAGTTTCTGAGGAGGAAGCAGAGGGTAATAGAGACAACCTAGAAAGTTTAGATCTGTAGGTGTAATTACAAGAGAAATGCGTCACTGATGATTACCACCTTCTTAAATATTGGAGGTTGGGCCTCTAGTATTTGGCTACTCATATTTACTGCAAAGATTATAGGGAACAGAAGGGAGATCTCAGTGTTGCATTTCACACATGACCAAGTTGTGGTCAGTATTGTGCTAAGGCTTCGGGACTACAAGCTACAAACAATGCGTCAGGTGGTTCTGACCCAAACATGCTGCCATTTGCCAGGCCTTTGTGGACTGCAGGGTGATTTAGTTGAGGCAATTAACAAGGTAGGAATTATAAAATATGTAGCTAATTTTTTTTTATGGAAAGCCCTGCCCACAACTATATAGAAATTAGTTAAATTTTGGGTTCTAATTGGCTCATGAAAATCATCACAAGGATGCTTATCAGCAATACAGTAATTTAGGAAAATTGGGAAAATTGGAAAAATTGGAAAAGTTTAGCCATAAAATGGCTTTGCCTCACTTACAGATAGGTAGCCTGGAGCCCTATGGAAAGTCTGTTCTACTCACTGCAGTGGATTAGAAATTTCAAGATAGCGAAATTGGCTTCTAGATCTTCCCAGGGTGCTGGGAAAGAGGCAGACAATCTCTGATTTGAGAGAGTTCCTCTTGGCATGGAGGTTTGCAGAGGTGCAGGCAGGATTGCTTGCAGATGTGCATAGAGCATGATGTCGGTGGCTCTTCTTGCCACATCATAAGGCACTTAATGCCTTCTCCTGGGAAACTTGAGGCACTTAAGTTTCCAGGTAGTTCAAGCCCAAAACATCAGGGCTAAGCTGGTCTGAAGCATGAGGCAGAGCAGAACACATTGTTCAAGAGCAGTGGGGCAGAGGCAGCAAGGCAGAAGCAGCTCCACTACTTGCAACTTAGCACAGTTTCTATTATTTGCCCAAGTGTAATGGCTCCTTTGGCCACAGAGATTCACCAATCAAAAAGGCATTTGCAAAACTGTCCGTATTAAGTGAAACCAAGACTTGCTCACCCTTACTGGGGCAAGACACCAACAAGTATCTAAACACCTGTGGGTACCTGTTTATCACTTTGCCTTTGTTTTCCTCCCTATCTTGCTTCCCCCCATCAGCAGAAGGCTGGGACAAGCCAAGATAGGCCTGTTACCCTTCCAGGACACAGGACAATACAAAGCAGACATGACATTTGAACTAGGCCATCGCAGCATATAATACTTACAGTCTGAAAGGAAGGAGTATGTTAGTTTATTGTGGGAAGTATCTGAGATGTTAGTGTTCATTGCCTGGTTTCTTGGAGCGATCGAAGCCATCAAGAATGGAGAGACCTGTTTAAACTAGCCCTACTTTAATAACAATGAATGCTGTCCTTAATTCAGTTGCCCTGAGAAGCATCCAGCTAGTATTTGTGTAGATGACCACAAAAACCTCAATTTGTTGCATGTGAAACAAGCCCAACATGGCAGCAGGCTGACTGGTTTTCTATCAGAGCATGTCTTCAGTACTGTAGTAAACTCAGGGATTTCAGCAGCAGTCTGTCAAAGCAAAGGTGTTTGTGTTTGTTCAAAAAGAAATAAAGCTGGCAGCTGAGGAGTTCGGAAGGTACAGAGATTCATTAAAGGCTACAGAGGATTCTGGTGCATGTGCAACCAGAGTAGTTGAAAGACAGCAGTATTCCTGTTTAATTTCACTGGATAAGTGAACTGGGTGTGAAGAGTGGAAGGAAACTGACTAAGATTATAGGCAAGAATCATAGCTTTGACAGTTTCTGCAGTGCAGGAAATTACTCTTCTCCTACCTTGCAAACTAAGGATGTAATAATTGTAAGGACTGTACATACTTAACCAGCAAAACTGCTTTGTGTATTTTTTTAATGCTTTATTTTTTCCTGTAAAAGGCCTCCAAGCCCTCTGTTTTGGTATAGTCATACAGAACTTAAAATAGGGAATATGTATATGATAAACATCAGATTTTTCAAAGATAGCATTTAAACTAAAACTTAAGGCCAGTTCTACTCTTTAAATGAAGAATTATCTGTGTGTGAGCTGGAGAATCTCAAAAATTAGTTCTCTTCATGGGCCTATCTATTCTAGTTGTAGGGCAGTGAGATGAGCTGAAGGGGAGGTCTTAGAGACAGGACAAGTAGAGTGAAAATGAAGAATAAAAGGAAAACTGGTAGAAATGAAGACAAACACTCTAACATGTCAGAAGAAGTAGGAAATTGTGAAAAACAAGTTGTGTGAATGGATCAAATAGAAATTTGCTAAATGATGTATTCCTTTAAGTTTAGTTCATGGAAAGTTGGTATTACTACAGTGTAGTTCAATGGAAAGTTGGTATTACTACAGTGTAGTTCACCGCTTTAATTGTATTGGCAGGAAAGAACTAGGAGGAATTACAACTGGTAGGAAATGTTTGTAGTAGTTTGGGTTTTTTTGCCTAATACATTTTTCCAGTCTTAACTGCTTGCTATTGGTGCCCTTTTACAGATATTAAGAAAGAAATATTTTTATTGTTATTTTTTATGACCTTAAAGGTTATTTTAGAAGACTAGAGCTAAATATTGACTGTAGAAGCATCTAAACAATTGCTTCTAAAAGAAAAGGTTCTGAAAATCAAATCCTAACATGACAGTGACATGCCTGTAGTAATTTCTAAATAATGCAGCAGAAGCAACTGTTTGTGCTTACAGCTGTGAGTTGTTTGAGCTGAGAGTCTTAGGTGGTATGGTTTTTCATTTTTCTTACTGTAAAGACTGAATCTTGTATACTTTTTAAATTTTTAAAGTATCTCTTACAACTGTTCTGAAAATTATGACATGAAATACTTGTGTAACTGCAGAAATGTTTTTGTGTGTACATATGCAAGTGTATAGTGATACATTAATGGTTTTTAAATGACCTTATGGGGCAAAAGAATGTGGAATAGACTAAACTAATCTCCATTTTCAATTTCCTGTTTTCTAAGAATATTTAGGAAAGTTTCTTAAGTAAGCATAATTTGGAAGGTGAACTCTGGTGATATTATTCAAGTCTTTGGATGGTAGATTTATTCTTAAAATAGTAGGCATCATTTTCTACCAGAATGAGTGTGAGATGTCAAGATGAAGTTAGCAATGCAGGGAGAGCAACATCAAACCATTTAACTTCATTCAGACCAATTATGCTGGATGCCAAAGTAAATGTAGAAGCTTCACTAACTGTATAGGAGTCTGTGCTGATGCTTAGTGCCAGAATTAATATCTAAAGCTCTGAATAAATTTGCCCTTCACATGCAGGTGTGTCCTTAGGTAGCACCTCAAACCATGATAACATCTAACTTTCTAGCTGCCTTGATAAAATGAAGAGCAACATAGTCATAGAACTTCAGAATGCATTTTAGACTTTTTTTTTTTTTAGGGAATGATCCAAACTTCAGAAACAAGATACTGCCTAACATCTGTTACTGTGCAGTCTTTGAGAGATTGGGTTTTCGTATGCTCACAGAATATCTTGTGTGTGCTGTACTGTTACAAGGAGTACCATGTAATGAAGTTTTCAACCCAGATTACTAGTTAATTCACTGACAGGTGTTGTACAGATATAATGCAGAAATGTGCTTCAGGGAGAAATGTGAAGAAAGGTACTATGGTAACTGTAGCTGGTTGTCTTGTGTTACTGGCCAGATGTTTTTCCAAAGAAGCAGGCATACTCACAATCTGGAATTCAGCTGATTTTGGTTTGTAGTGATAGACTGTGACTCAGTGAGAGCCTAAAATTAAAATGTTTTTCCTGAATTCTGCATTCGATGGTTTCCTCCAGCAGGTGTTAACGATGAGATGGTTGCTAATTTACAGCAGTGGAACTTCATGCAGCTCTTCAAATTCAGGGTAGAATTTTTAACACATATTCTATTGGCTTGTCCTGAATCAAAGGCTTTGATTTTTCATCTATAGTGAAAAATAATGCTTTGTATTATTATTTTTTCACATTTAGCAAAAAATAATGCTTTGTATTATTTTTTTTAATACAAAACTTCAAACAATATTTTTCTTTCCTAAAAAAAAAGCCCTCCCCTGCCTTTTTTTTTCCTGCAACGTTCACCTTCATTAACGCAATTTGCTGACTGCTTCCTCAGCTGCAGTTCTTCCGACACTCAGAGGTCAGAAAAGAGCAAGATCAACAAGCCACAAGTCTGACTGTCTCTCTTCCCAACTGGAACAAAGAAACAATATTTTTAATGGCTTTCTGAGTTGTAAACAATTTGGTTTTGGAGTCACTTACTTGCAGCAATTGTTTGTCGTAGGCGGATGCAGGGGAAAAGTACTGTGTTCTAATGCAATTCCTCTGTGGCCAGCAAGGGAAAAAAAGTCACTTAAAATTTTAATGCAGAATTATCTTGACCCTTGTAATGTTAAAGTATGTTCACAATTTTGAGTGCACGTACAGGACATTTCACAAGCTTAAAACACATGCTTTGGCAAGGCAGAGAGACAGAAGTAGTTGCTCATTTGATTTTCCTATGCTCTTATATACAGTAAGAGTGATTTCCCTCCCCCCTTAATTTTTAGTAGCTGTTTGTGTATGAACAAACTGACAGTGATAAAGGACCACAGACAAAACTAGGAATAAGGGAGTTGGTGTTATTTTTAGATAAGAGCTCTGTTCTAATGCATTTTCCTGTATTTATACCGTTTATAAATGCCTTTTCCCAGTAAATATTTCTCTATAAACTATATTTACCTTAATCCTTAAGTAACATTTTGAAAATTAATAAAATAATTAGGGAAACCTATTACCTATTTTTCCAATTATTGGAATTTTTTTAATAGCCTCTAATACCAGGTAGCATGAGTTTATCTAATCTGTTATATTTACTTTTTTTCAAAGTGTTTTGTCTAAAGTGAAGGAAGCATCTGGTGTGATATTTGATACTTCCACACTTCCCAACAGAACATACTAGACCTGTTGGTCTGCAGCACTTCTGAAAACCCATCTACTTTTTAAATGCCTCGTTATACCTTTACATGCCTAATTTGAGTTCATATTACTCTGATATTTTGGTTGTTTACTTCATATGTGTGTCATGATATTTTGATTTCTAACCTGACCATCCTTCTAATCATATGCAAATGTCTTGATGTGAAAAGTAAACGGTTTACTAATACATTCAACTGTTTGGAATTATGCCTAAACTTATGGCAAACTTGAATAAAATTACTCTTCCAAAGGAAATGTTTCCTATCAGTTTGTTTGTAGGAGTAAAGTGCACTTTAATTATTTTTGTCAAATTTAGATGCTTGAGTTGACAATGCCACTTAGTGGATAACAGCCTTAACTGCAGCCTCTTTTCAAAACCCAGGCAGGTAGCAACCAGCCACCATTTATCACAGTATCACAGTATCACCAAGGTTGGAAGAGACCTCACAGATCATCAAGTCCAACCCTTTACCACAGAGCTCAAGGCTAGACCATGGCACCAAGTGCCACGTCCAACCTTGCCTTGAACAGCTCCAGGGACGGCGACTCCACCACCTCCCTGGGCAGCCCATTCCAGTGTCCAATGACAGAATTATATCAGAATTTTCTTCCTGCCTAGAACATGCTTATCATTATCAACCTCATTTCAGGAAGATGATAGCCAATTCATGTTAGAATAATTTATAACAGAATTTTAAACTTCTCATAGAAAAATAAAGATCTTCCTATTTGAAGGTTTCATTTGACTTGAAAGATTAAACAGCAATCTTGGTATTCTTGCACTGGTTCTTTAGGTTAATGAAAGGTATGCTGATGAATTTTGGTGATTTGGGCAGTACTTTGTTTTAGTCCTTGTGGTTGGAAGATTAGTGGCTGGACAAACTCTGAGCTTGAAGAAGCCAATTCTTTTTAGAACTCGGTGAGGGGGGCCTGGTTTAAAGTAGCTAGTGCCTGTTCTTGGATGACAGTGTGGAAGGCATACACAAAAGTGGAGTGTAGGTCTGGGCTGAGTTCTGCTTTGGTTGAACTTTTGTATACTTCAAATAATTTTGGAAGATCAGAAGGGTTAGATAGACACCAAATGTCTATTCCACTACTGTCATGTGCGGTTATTACTTCTTGAGTACATTCTTTTTGTAAAGGCTTTTCTAAGCAGTTTGGATGGTGGTATTCATAACTTGGTGTCATTCGATGTGAAGTTTAAATACATAAAACTTCAAACATTTTATCTGAGACCAATGTATGTGCACATGTATAGTTTAGTTTGTGTATATGTGTATATTCTAGTATCAGTGTATCAAAAAAGAATACCCATTCTGTAATAAGCCAATATTACACCGTGCAATTTAATGACTTTGTTTTTAAATGAAAAAGGCTTTTCCTCTCTTGAAAAATACACTTATTTAGCTCTTTTCCTTCCTTTTCAGCCTTTAAAGTGTGTTCTTTGAACTCTTTTTTCCCCCTAAAAAAAATTAGATTACTTCCTATCAATGCTGATAATCTTCATTTTTTTTCCTTGATCTCTCAGGCTTTTCTGAAGTTACCCCTTACACTACTTTTATTAGTAAATCAGTTCAATAAATTGCAGCTAAAGCAATGATTGGCTCAGAGGAGGAAGAAAACGTAATTCAGTTGTGAGACTTGTTTCAGTGCTTCAGACTATTTTTGGTTTAAGTGGCAATATTTTTCAGAAAGTCTTTAAATTACATTTGTTTATAATGAAACTGGGAGTAATTGAGGAGTTGTTCTGCCTCATCCATCATCTAAAGAACATGACATCATCTAGGCCATAGTTAAGAGGAGCCCAAATTTTATGCCAGAATCACTGATGTGCTTCTTCCCTGTACGCTGTATGCTGTGCTGTTGTACAAGTGCTTGTGTCTCTAGATCACAGAGTAGGTGGCTTTGAATCAGCAATCAGAAAACTCTAAGGAAGTTCCTTTGGTCTTAGTTTTGTTGCAATCTAATCTTTCCCATCTAGCAAGCAGCTGAATCAGATTTTGGTTAAAAGTGCTCATTTCCAGGTCTATGTTCACATGTTTATACATGCAGTGTGTTTGTGTGGGTGCATTAGTTTTTTTACACAATTTAATTCCAGCAAGATTCTAAAATAGTTTTAAATTAACTCTTTAAATAGTTGTTTATGGTTTGAAGTTTTCCTAGCAACTAATCATGTTGCCTTTACAACTGTGTGTTTTGTGTGTGGCTTATACTCTGAAGTGTGAATGGAGAGTCAGTTACAGTTTAAAATGAAACAAGGTTCTTAGGTCCTTTTTATGCAAAAATAAAACTGAACTAAAGTTTGCTCTAAACCTGAACATAGTCTCTAAAAGGTATGATGTGCCTTTGCAACAGGAGTATTCAACACAAGCAGTAAGAATCTCTCCGTGTCAGCTTTTCAGATGCGTTAGCCAGTTTTTTCTGCAGAGCGTGGACTGGTGGCGCTGTGCCTTGTGTCACAACCTCTACCGTGTCTTGTCTGCAGCTCAGCGCCGGGCCGGGGGCTCAGCCGGGGGTGCCGTAAGCGGCGGGAGCGGCCCGTGGCGGCAGAGGGCGCCCCTGCCCTACGCACCGGCGCGGCCTTGCGGGGAGGGCGCTGCGCCGTGGGCTGCGCTGCGGGCTGCGCGGGGCTGCTTCGCAGGAAATCCACCCCGCAGCACTGTGGGGTTGTCAAAACAACCGTATAATGTCCGCTTTTGTGCCTGTGTTTGACTTCGCTCTCATGATTTAACAATGCTCTTGTTTTCTTTGTATAATGGGCCTCTGTAGGCTTCTGCATCTCATAATGGGGAAGGAAGCAAACTGGGTCATAACTGGACTTGTGATTAAACTTCCTCCGAATTTGTCAGTTGGCTTAAAAATAGATTTTATAGCAAAGTAGAAGTAGAATATGAGGTCACTACTGTTCATCAAATTTATCATCTTAATAGGAAGCTACTGTGCACATTTCACTGCTAAATTAGGAATAGCTTCCAGTAGTGATTTACCACTGCAGCCTGTTAGGGTCAGTATGTTATTTTCATTTCAATTTGCAAATAAACCAGCCTTCAATTGAAAGGATGGTTTTAATTCAGCGCCATCCACAATGCTCCTTCCTTATTTGTCATCTTACACAAACACCAGACATGTTAATATACCAAAAAAAGAGTTTTTTACCGGCTCAGTGTTGGGACACGAAAGATTTTTGTGCCATTCTGTGTAAGTAAAACACATTACTTGAAAGTAAATTTACTAAGGATGCATATCTTAAAGTATTAGTCAAAATTTAAGATAAGGAATATAGTTATATTGCTAAAAAGGGTCATGTGCTTGCATATTAACTAAATGCAATTGTCATAGTAGGCTGCTTTGCAGCAAAATGCAGTGGTCTAGTTGATTGGCTAGGGCTGGGTGCTAGGTTGGACTGGATGATCTCGGAGGTCTCTTCCAACCTGGTTGATTCTATGATTCTGTGGCCCTATCCACCCCTGTACATTTTAATGCATTAACATAAAAGGAATTAAGAAAACACTATAAAAAGGGATTAAAAGATGACACAAAGCTAATTAAGAAAAAGGTAGTATTTTATTGAAAATGTGTACTTTTCTTTGCCTTCTGCATCATTACAGGTTAGACTAGTGTTTTTTCTTGTTCAGTGAAAGGCCTGGAACACAAACCCTATGAGGACAGGCTGAGGGATCTGGGGTTGTTTAGCCTGGAGAAGAGGAGGCTCAGGGCAGACCTCATTGCTGTCTACAACTACCTACTACCAAAGGGANTACGCTTGAACACAAGAGCAGTCTTCAAAAAATTCTGAAGTTTTAGCAACTCCCTGTTTTATGTTTGATTTATAGTCCAGTATAATGACTAATTTTTTTCTTGTTCTCAGTCTTTCTGCATACCTGTCCATCTGCATTTGTGGCACTGATTTGTTTTTTTTTCTTTTTACTTGAGCATAGTATTTTACTTCTGTATTTACTGAATTTCTTCTGGGTAGTATCTTCAGTTGATCAAAATTATTTTGAATTTTGGTCTCATTTTCCAGAATATGTTAATTCCCTTCTAGTTTACTGCATATTTTAAAGGGGAATTACCTTTTTCTCTGTCATTAATTAAAAATATTTTAACAAAATCAGGTTTATACCAAAGATGCTAGATAACCTTTAAAAACATCATTGCCTCGTTTGCCAGTAAACAACTGACAGCTACTTTTTCAGATTTTCAGTGCTGCAACAAATTTATGGTACTGAATAGCATTTACTCTTGTCATCTCCAAAGTTACCTCCTTTACATTTTTCTTTACTTTCTTCAGTTCTTCTGTATGCTTGTACAGACCTATTGATTTCTGAGTCTCCTATTTCTTCATTTTGTCCAATGGAATGACCTGTGTTGTATTCTCTTAATTGTTGAGTTTCCTGGACTCTCATATCCCTTAAATCTAACCACCTGAAGGGTGGTTGTAGCCAGGTGGGGGTCGGTCTCTTCTCCCAGGCAACCAGCAACAGGACAAGGGGACACAGCCTCAAGTTGTGCCAAGGGAAGTATAGGCTGGATGTTAGGAGGAAGTTCTTCCCAGAGAGAGTGATTTGCCCTTGGAATGGGCTGCCCAGGGAGGTGGTGGAGTCACCATCCCTGGGGGTGTTCAGGAACAGACTGGATGAGGCACTTAGTGCCATGGTTTAGTTGACTGGATAGGGCTGGGTGCTAGGTTGGACTGGATGATCTTGGAGGTCTCTTCCAACCTGATTGATTCTATTCTATTCTAAATCAACTTTCCAGAAGACTATTCTTCCAGATACCTGAGTTTACTGAAACTGTTTTTTTTTTAAATCATTATCTTTAGTTTGCTGTTTTCTTCTCGTTTAGTAACCTCAGCTGTTTCTAATTAATGTTTGCTATTTTCATCCTTACGTTCAGGTGATTCTCCCCATAAGTATCAATCAAGTCTCAAGTAGCCATTGTTCTCCAAACTCATATATTCTAGGAAGAACATTTATCATTCCAAGATCTTGTGCAAATACATGGTTAATGAACTCTGCTGAAGCTTCTTGCCCAATTCTGTTGCTCAGGTGCCTATATAGTTCAGCAAAACCTTCTTCACCACCTTCTTGGGATTAGGCGATATCTAATTTCTGTCTTGGAGTGATACCTATTTTTTTCTCTTTTCACCTCATGTAGAGACACTAAGGAAGTTTTTATCTTCTCAAATTTCAGATTGGGGGGAAAAAAAGTATTCCAGTCTATTTACAGTACTTTTTTTACTACTATTTTTTTTCTTCCCTAGCAGAACTCTCCATCAATGGCATCAACACACAGACTGGTCAGCAAGTTTTCTTATTTTGTGTAATGAGATATTAAATAAGCCCACTGTTACACAAATTGAAGTATTTTAAACTAATAGTGGCTGATCCCCACAGAGATCCACATTTAATCTTTCAAGTCTTGTTATTTTGAGGTATTGATTCATATTAACTATCTTAATGTCCGTATTTTACTTTGATCAGAATTAATTACCTGCTTAGTCTTTCACAATATTGTTTGACTTCTCTCCCCTTTTCTGGAAAAGATTGTAATGACTGCTTCAGGTTTCTATCTTCTAAATTACTACCATCCTAACCAGAAATACAAATTTAGCTGGCAGCATGCATGTCTTGCATCCTGACACATTCAGAGCAGATCACTAGCAAATATGCAATAAGAAATTCAGTCATCGTCGCATTTGTGTCTGGTTTGACTGAAATTAGAAGTGCTGTTTGAGCATTTATGAGTTAGAAAGAGTTAGTAAAATAGATAAAGAACAAAATTAACAAGCAACAACATTCCCATTATCAGGTGGCAGAGCAATAGCTTGAAAATGAAATATTTCTGAGGAAAGTCTTTACCAGAGTTGCATGAAGAACTGGAGTCTCCCTGGCAGGACAGGATGTTCTTCACACTCTCTTTTCCTTTTTTTTTTTTTTTTCCATTAACTTTCGCTTTTTTAAGCCTCATTAGCAGGGCTTTGAGGATCTGAAGCATTTAGAATGATCTGTTCACCAGTGATGCCAGAGCTGGTACTGAAAGCCTCTTGGTGCTGGGCACAGGGCTGGCTGCACACTTGTTGCTCTCCAGAACCCCATCCCCATGCTGCCAGGGCACAGGATAACCTTTAAGGAAAACAGGATATTTACTCCCGTTTCCCCCTTTCAGTTTACATTTGGATCTTTTTCACCTTTTGCTGAGTATTATTACTTCTCTTTGCCTGTGTTTACCAGGCAGGAATCTGTACATCTGAGGGCTGGGGGTCAGGAGCTGGGGGACAAGCTCAGCTCACTTGCTCCCTGGGATAGGACAAGGAGCAATGGATGGAAGCTGCAGCACAGGAGGTTCCACCTCAACACAAGGGGGAACTTCTTTACTGTAAGGGTCACAGAGCACTGGAACAGGCTCCCCATAGAGATTGTGGAATCTTCTTCGGAGCCTTTCAAGGCCTGTCTGGATGTGTTCCTGTGTGACCTGAGCTAGATGGTGTGGTCCTGCTCTGGCAGGGGGGGTGAACTTGATGATCTCTTTGGATCCCTTCCAACCCCTGACATCCTGGGATTCTGGGTTTGCTTGGTTTTGGTTTGTTGTTTTTCGTTTATTTGTTTGTTTGTTTTTCCAGACACTTGCAGTGGATTTTCTGTGAGCATAGTACAAAATACTCTGTGACATAGTCAGAAGGCTGAATAATTGGCAGTCAGTAATAGGCAGAAAGGAGCAGCAGTGTGTTTCTTCTTACTTCTGTTTTTTTCAGCTTAGAGTCCTGTTTCTGATTCTGTGTCTAAGGATGTATGTAATCAGTAAGAGATTTTGCCCTTACTATATCCAAAACCATTGAAACAAGATACCTTTTCAGATGCCCAAATCCTCAGATTTCCAAAACCAGAGGTGTTCAGCGGCAGTTTATTTTTTTATTGTGAGTTTGCTGAGACAAGACAAGGTCAAGGAAGTTCTAAGCAGAAGAGGATGTTGTGGCTACAATTCTCTTACAAGGGTTTGGGAGAACTAAGTGAAACTCCACCTTGAAAAAAAAAACAACAAACCAAAACCAAAAACCAAGAGGAAGAAACACCTGAAGTAATCAAACTTGTTCTGCTGTTAATAAAAGCAGTTCTCTCCTGTTTGTCAGTTTGGTAAACTGACAAAACTGCCTTTTACTTGCCTCACCTTTTTTAATGGGTTTTGTGTCCTGCAATCTGTGTATCAGCTAATAGCAAAAGCTTAGTATTCTGCTTTGCTTAACACTGTCAATTGATAGGAGCTCCATTTATTGTGTACAGGGAAGTTACATCCCTGTTTTGTGTCTAGGCATCCGTGCCTGTGATACCATATTCAAACTAAATTACTGTAGTTACTACACACTCAGGTGAAAGGATCAAAGTGCAGCAGTATTTTCTTAATTTCAGATATAATTTTAATTACTTAACTGGCTTCCCTTCTGCATTTTTTGTTAGGGCTTGGGTTTGTTTTGGGTTTTTTATTAGGCTTTATGAATTGGAATCCAGGTATTTTGGTTGCCTGGTTTGCATCCTTTCATGATAGTGGTTCTGACATTATACGTTTAGAAAATATGTAGCAGTTCTGTTCAAAGTAGCTTCAGGTGTGAGGCTTGGCATATAGAAAAATCCCCCCCTGAAGTTACAAGTTCATCTGAGGTAATTTTTTTTTAATTATTCTTTTTTATTTTAGTAGAACCATGATCCAAGCTCTTTAATCCTTGAGGCTACAGGCACTAATTTGTTGGCCAGCTCTTTTAACATTTTATGATTAGTGGAAAATGTATTTGTCGTTGCAAACCGTTTATTAACTGCCTTTTACTTGCCTCACCTTTTTTAATGGGTTTTGTGTCCTGCAATCTGTGTATCAGCTAACAGCAAAAGCTCTTAGGATGGAATTGTTGCATATCTAGGAACTATAATATAGTAATTGCTCAAAGCAGGAATAACTATTTTATCATTTATCTTGGGTTATTTTAACCTTGAGCAACTTTATTCTTTTACTCTACTTTTCTTTACCTTTTTTTTCTTTTTCTTTTTCTTTTTTTTTTTTAATTGGGCTTTACCCCCCCGGTTTTGCTTCACCTGCTTAATGAATGTGTGACACTGCTTTTTTTTACCAGTTGTGTGTGTAAGCTGATTCTTGTGACTATGTTATTTACGCTATAGCAATCTTATAAATACAGTATAAAGAGACCAGCATTTGGAATAATTAGGATTCTTGTTTGTTTCTGGAAAATGGATATAGAATAGAATAGAATAGAATCAACCAGGTTGGAAGAGACCTCCAAGATCATCCAGGCCAACCTAGCACCCAGCCCTATNCTGGGCAACCCATTCCAATGTCTTACCAAGATATAGCTTGCCCTCCAAAAAAAAAAAAATCAGGAAATGTGTTTTTCCCTCATCTGTGCCTTGCTAGAGAATACTTTAGGTACTTCACTGTGAAATACATTGGAGATTTTTTTCCCATTAGTATCTCAAACACAAATGTATGACTATTTTGACTTTTTTTTTTTTCCCCTTAGTATAACAGCAGAGTCTTATGCTTATTTCTAAAATAAGGAATAATAATGCTTCCCAAAACTAACATGTATGTGCATAACTGAGTCTCTGAAACATCAGTTGTTAATATTTCATCGATGCACATGCCTAGAAAACAACTGAAAATAATGATGCTACCATATCCATGAAAACATTTTTAACTATAATGAAAATGGAGAGGTGATTAAAAAAAATCTCTACTGTGGAGTTTGGTGGGGATAGATATCATAGAATCATAAAATGGAAGTGACCTCAAGGATCATCCAGTTCCAACCCCCCCTCCACAGGCAGGCACACCTCCCGCTAGAACAGGTCGGTCAAGGCCTCATCTGACCTGGCCTTGAACACCTCCAGGGAGGGAGCAGCCACAGTGTACCTAGGCAACCTGTTCAGTGTCTCACCACCCTCACTTTAAAGAATCCTTTCCTAACATCTAGCTTGAATCTTACCTCTTCCAGTTTAAACCCATCATCCCTCATCCTGTCATTGTAAGATCTTGTCAGTAGCCCCTCCCCAGCCTTCCTGTAGGCCCCTTTCAGATATTGGAAGGCTAATATAAGGTCTCATGTGCTGTATTGTAGAAACAGGATTATGGAATTGCCAAAATGCAGAAAGGAAAGCTATGTGTAAACTATGCAAATAATATTTGAAGGATGTGTAAAACAGTTTTCTGCAAGACACAATCCCTTTATTGCATTTGGCACCATACTTGGAAGCATGTAGAGCACTGTACGTAAAATATCATAACCCACTGAAGTTTGGACCCCTTCGAGAGGTATCCAGCGAGGGCAGTGAAACTGGCCAGGTATAATGAACGTGAGCTATCATGATTAAGCTTAAAGAGCTTTTTGAAGAGCTTTAGGCAGAGATTAGACAAACATCTCTGCAGAGTGGCAGAGCTGCTGTCACTCACGGTTTAATATCTAGATATTTTACAACATTCTTGTGAACATCAATCGGAATGTCTTTGACTTTTCCTGACATCAGTGCTGCAATGATATTCCCAGTTTTTTACCTTTGATAAGCCTGTTCTGTTGCCTGAGCCTTGCAGAGCTCCCCTAAGAAGTAGTGAGTGTGTGCGTGGGACACCCATGTCAAAGTGACGCTGTCTCTGCCTGTACCTTCACTCTGTGTAAGACTTTGAGCACTGTGGCATTCCAGCCTTCTTGTAGCTAGTCTCACACAAATATTTTAACAGATTAGGTGGGTTAGTAGAGTTGGCAAATGCAATTTTAAAATACCTTTTATATCTTACTTCTTCCAACAAAAACAACAAAAAACCCTAGTGTGTGGTACAGCGTTTCCTTCAGAAGACCAAGTGGATTATCACTCTTAAGAAACTTCTGTTAAGGAATGAAATAAAAATGTAGAATAAACCTGTTTTCTGAGTCTTGCACTTCTCCTGTTCCCTTACATGCACCACAGTAAACATTTTTAGGCAAATATCACAGTACTTTGAAATTGTGCTTTTGATATGCAGGGTCCTGAGTTCAGGTGCTGAGGTTTTTTTGAAACCACAGTTAATTACGCATGCAGTAAGGTCATTCGCGCTGCTTTAGTGACATTAATAAGCTTAGTACAGTACAGACTGCAAACTGGATTCCTGTCTCTACTCATGCAGATGTGTGATTAAATGTTATCATTCCTGATCGTTTATTGTAACTCCTGAACTTGGGAACCTCTGCTTCTCCTGAGCCTCTCAGTGGAGGTGCTTGTGAGAAGCTCCCAGCCCCTCTTTGTTAGAATGATCTAATGAGTTTAAGCAGTAGGTATTTGCTGATCCAGCTCATTTTGACAGAAGCCTTTTAGTCTATGCTTATGTAAGCTGTCCAATGTAGGAAATGGTATCTGGCAAAGGAGCACTGGTGAGCAGCAAAGGGTTGAGTTGGTAAACTTGTGCTTTTTCACTAGCACAGCATTTAACACAGGTTTTATCATAGCATTTCACACAAGTTTAAATGTTTAGTGGTGCTGATGGGATTGAGTTTATACTGGCTAACTTAATCCTGTAAAGGATGAAGGAATAAATGTGTGCTACTCTAGCAATTTATATACTATTGTAGCTACAATAATATAAAACTCCACACTTTCAAATTATGTAATTCCCTAGAACAATGTTTAAACAAAGATTTTAAGGGAGAGTTAAAGAATGTAATACTTAGCATTGGATATGCAATATTTAGTTGATAATACTCAGCTTGTGAACATTTAGTAAATTGTAAAAAATTCCATTTCAGTAATAAATGGATATTTCAAGATATTTTCCAGATTTGTCCAGGGAGGTGGTGGAGTCACCATCCCTGGAGCTGTTCAAGGCAGGATTGGACGTGGCACTTGGTGCCATGGTCTAGCCTTGAGCTCTGTGGTAACGGGTTGGACTTGATGATCTATGAGGTCTCTTCCAACCTTGGTGATACTGTGATAAAATCTGTGGCAAAGATTTGATGGAATGCATTTTGATTTATTTTGGGAGGAGTAGTATGTCACCACAATTCAAAAATAAGCTGATTCATTTAATGAGGGAGAAGGAATTTATTTCCCCATCTTAAGATAACGCCTCTAGAACATCAAGTTTTAGAGATGAAGCGATGTGTTTATGAGTGATCTTGTTCAAAGCTCAACAGATTTAAATATACTCATGGCTAATGGTACATACAATGCAAAATGCTAAGTGTGCCTTCTAGTTCATCACTGCTTTTACAGTTTATTTATGTCTGCGTGCCACTCATTAAATGTTGACCATCAAAAATCAAGTAATGAGCTTTAAAGTATTAGTGGTAGCTTAGAAAGTATTTTCTATATACTTAGATAATATTTTGAGATAAGCTCTAATGATGTGGAGAAAAGTAAAACACTTAAATGCAAACACAATTGTCATGCTAACATGTCATCATTTTTAAAGTGTACTGCTAAAAGTTGAAATTTTAACGGATTTGAACACTAAAGGGAGGCTGATACGTAGGCGTGCTGCGACAGCAACATTTTTATATGTGGATTGAATCTCATTGCTTAAACTGATTTTACAGTAAATAAATGCTTTGCAGTTTAATGAAATGAAAATTTTAGGCTCTTAATTAAAGCTTTCTTATTTGATTCTGTGCATAAGCTGTTATTCGTATTTCTGTTGCAACCAGAATATGTATACTGACTTCCTCAGAATTTATATCATTCACTGTTTGGAAATCTCATTAAAAAAATTATGCTGGAAGTGACTTACAGTTCCTGATGTTTGGAATACATTAGAGTTTCCAGGGTAAGAGAGTTTGGAAAATCTAAGTACTGTGAAGCAGCAAGCTATATGTATATAGGTATAAAATATTCATTGTGGGGCAAGGAATTATGTTAGCCCTTCCATTAACAGAAGAGGTGGCCTTTCAATGTAAAGTTTAAAATGTAGTGTTAAATGATGAACTATAGTTTAAAGTGACAGATTCTTGGAACTGGGTCTTGCTTTTAGTTTTGTTCTGTAGGGAAACAAAAATTACTTCAAATCATAAAGAAATAAGGCATTTTCAGCAGCTGTCTTCTGAAGCATGTCTTTTAGATGTTGTTGAACATCACTATTTTTCAGCTGATTTTCATTGAAACTAGATTGTGTCAAACCAGTGCCTTCCAGATCATTGGAAAACGCAGGCTGACCGTGGAAATAGGTGTAAGGTTTACGGCAGGGTTCTTGTTTCATAGTTGTGACCTAAACAGCTGAATCTGTTCCTACAATGGGATTGCAGGAGAGGAGAAAAAAAATGAAAAACAAGCTGAGAAATACAGTAAAAGTTCAGGAAAAATACTCATACATAGAAATCTCTAGAGCTATTGTGTACTGTTCCTCTGTAAGAAGGATCAGAAACCAGAGCTTGGGCACATGACCTCAAGCTACTCAATGCAAATGAAGTAGGATATCCTCAGGTTCTTGGCAACAAGGCTTCCTTGCTGGGTGAAGCATGCTAGCAACTAAACCAGCTCTGGATGCAGTGCTAACTTGGGCAGTAGAAGAAATGGTTGGATACTGTGTGAAGATTGAAGGCAATGAGGTAAGATATGTCTCAGAAAGTTGGAAGTGAAGAATCCAAACTAAGTCGGTAATTTAGATTGTGATAGTATTTCATAATAATAAGCATTATTTTTGTCAAGGTATGAAAAAGGTGTATGCACATTATCTAATCCCTTTCACCTGATGCTGATAAAATGTGTTATAGCAGTGTGATAAAAGTGTTAAATTACTGAAGATACAAGTTTTAATGCTGTATAAAATCCATTTTGCTTTGTTTACGTGTTTTTTCCCCTTGTAGGCTAATCAGAAAGTCAGACTCTGTTCGTACAGTGCAGATCTTGTTCTGAAAGTAAAACTGTAGGGCTTTTTTTCCTGCATATAAATGGATGTAACTTGATGAATAATGGAGGATGTTTCTTCATGTTTCAATATTGTATATGCAAGAGGTTGCTAACTGTAAAGGGCTTGACAGTCGGCTCACTGGATTTGTTCTGGAGAGAAAATTTTGAGGAAGCATTTAAAGCAAAACCAAACCATTTGTTCAACAAAAGCCCCATCTGTATGAAACTGCATGCCCTGAATGGATTACTGATAAAACATGTATCATTTTACGGGTTGACTATGACTATTTTATGCACAGAGGAGAGCAAGGAAACACTGGATGAGGCACTTAGTGCCATGGTCTAGTTGATTGGATAGGGCTGGGTGCTAGGTTGGACTGGATGATCTTAGAGGTCTCTTCCAACCTGGTTGATTCTATGATTCTATGATTCTATTTTGAAATCTCCAAGCCTTATGTGTACCAACCTGATCTTTCCTGCCATAGAAATAAATCCTTTATGTCTATATGGAAGTTAGGGTTGATGATGTTTTCTTCTGTAATGCTTAAGAGAAAATTTGGGGGAAAAAACTGTGCCTCATGTGGAGTATCAGCCATGTACATCCTTACAATACTTTTTTGTCATCTGCTTTCTTGAGTGGGAAAAGAGTTAAACTGAAAAAAATCATCACTCAGAAGAGGGGAAAACTAAACAATAAAAACTACATACAAGGATAAATAGCTCTACCTGGAGTGATGTAGAAAAATGTAATTTTAGATTTAAAACTGATTGAAAATTGATTTTGGACTCAAAGGTAAATATTCTCAGTACCCTAAACCATGGCTGTTGGGGCTGCACACCTGATTGTTGTCTGAGAAGAAGTTTTGAGCATGGCCAAGGAAGCTACACTTTTGCACAGTTTTAAAGTAACATACCTCGCTAAGAACTATACTGGCAAAAAGCCTTCCTTCAAATCTTCCTTCTTGTTCTCCATAGAGACTTGGGGTTTTTTTTGAGAATTGGTCACTTTGGGGATTTTTTTCATAACTTTAAAGGCTCTTCCAAGATCAGAAGTAACAGACAAAAAGTTTGGGTCTATCTTTTTTTACCCAAAGTATACATACATGCATTCTTAAAAAGAGTAGGTCTTTTGGGTTTGCTTTCTGATACATGTTCATAGGAACGTTTTATAAAATCTTCCTGATTAGAAACAATTAGTTTTGTTTTTTCCCTTAAGTTATTTTCATTAAATAACATGGATTTGCACAAAAGAATTGAAAATAAATATTAAGACCTCATTTTTTCCCCTCTGGAATGGTGTTCAGTAATCTGGAGTCCAGCAGTTTAGAAGATTTACAAATAAAGAGAGAGTTCTAACTTTATTTCTCTCGCTAAGTAAACAAACTCATCTGTTTGTACTCTGTGATGTTAAACTGATGTTTAAATTCAAATTCATTGAATAGAACTGTTCCTACATTTATGGGAGGTCTTACTCTCTTGCCATACATAAACTTCACAGAATTGACCATCAAAATGTTTCTCATCATCCAGAACTTACCAAAATGTTTGATAAGTGATGCAGACAATGTCAAGCCTTTAGTCATAGTATTTTATGTCTATAACCATTTACAATTTTGTTGCATTTACTAGGTTTGCTGGGATGGGTAATCTTCTTAAGGTCCTTACCAGGGAAATTGAAAACTATCCACATTTTTTCCTGGATTTTGAAAGTAAGTTCCAACAATTACAAGCCAATGAAAGAATCTTTTCCCTGACTTAGCAGCGAACTGCAGAAAAAACACTTCTACAATCTGATTGCTTGCAGCGTGTATTCTCCAACACAATCTGTCCACCTCCTTGTCTCTAATTTGTTCACTCAGGACTCCTTTTCTTCTCTTCCTTTTCTATTTTTCAGGAACCAAATGGGAAATCTTTTAAAAGTTCTCACTTGCACAGAGCTTGATCAGGGGCCAAATTTTTTCCTTGACTTTGAAAGTGAGCAAAGCTTCTTGCCTGGCTTGCCTTCTTTGCTTATTATTTCCTAATAAACTGCATGCGCTTACACATCCTAACGCAATTCAAAAGGGATTTGCAAACAAATCAAATTACACTTCAGTTGAATATTGCTTTCTGATACTTATAAAACCATTAAAAAATTACTTTCATTCTAAGTAGAGAAGGGGGCAGATAGATATGCAGTTAAAACTTTGCCTTGAACTGGTTTCAAAACTTTTATGAGCCATTGTTAAATTTCCATATGTATGAACTTGACCTCAGCTTTCTAAATTATGTTGCTTCCTTCTATGGAAAAAGATACATGAAATAAAAAGATGGAAAAAAAAAAAGTAGTGGAGGCAGCACTAGTTTTGCCTGGTTCAGTGGTGGTTGAACTGGGATTATTACAGCTTCTAAGAAGTAGAAGTGGTCAAAGTGTATGTGCTTGATTGCATCTCTCTTAATTGCATGTTTATCAGTTTGCAAAACAGTGTTTCACATTCTAATTTCCTTATCACTACTATATCTGATGCAAAGTTCCTTCACTTTACTGGTTGTGGTTTCCCTGCATGTACTTCTAGACATCATTGTCTTGAAAACTGGTCATCAAATCCTTAAAGAGGGGGTTAATCTTACCTAATCATTAAAGAGGGGGTTAATCTTACCTCTGCTTATGCAAGATGCTTTTTATTTAAAATGCTAACAGTGTGTGATGTTTTGTCTCTTAATACCTTTATTCTAAAAAAAAAAAAAAAAAAGCCAACAGCAATGTTCTGAGAGAAGCCAATCTTTTAAAATAACTTTATTTTGAAGCATGGTTTAAGAGAGAATTTCAGGTGATCAGACACACATTTTATCACCTTGAAGTAGTTCTCTTCAACTATGTATTTCTGAATTATTCTCCTGGAAAAAAGTTGCTGACATGATAGGTTAGACTGCAGATGTGTTCTCACTGTAAAGCACTGGTCCAATGAGTCATTTGAACACATACTTCTAATTCATGAGCTTGTTCAAACATGCTTTCCTGGATTACAGTTAGAATGTATGACTATCTTTGAACATATCTTAATCCTGTTATCTAGATTTTTTTTTCTCCTCATTATGAAGAATCAGTTTTAAACAATGAAAAAAAATGGTAATAGGTTAGTTTGAGTTTAGAGAATGTACTGTAGCTCATGTATCTTTTTTTTCCTCTTCTGTCTATATAATTTCAAAGTTCTAGTGCAGAAGCTGAATATCGAACCTTTATCCAAGCCACTGTATAACTTTTTTCCATCAAACTTTTGAAGCTTTTGTGGCTTTGCCAAGCTACTATGGATGTTAGGATGAAGTTCTTCAGAGAGTGATTAGCTATTGGAATGGGCTGCCCAGGGAAGTGGTAGAGTTGCCATCCCTGGAGGTGTTCAAAAAAAGACTGGATTAGGCACTTAGTGCCATGGTGTAGTTGATTGGACAGGGCTGGGTGATGGGTTGGACTAGATGATCTTGGAGATCTCTTCCAACCTGATTGATTCTATGAAGGTTTTCAGCTGTTCTGAGCTGCCAGGTTTAAGTCTGCCCCATCAAGTCCAGGATGGTAAGAATGTACTCCTGAATCAAGCTGCAGACAGGTCAGGAAACAGTTGATCCAGCAGCAGAAAGACCTGGAGGAGCAGAATGGTGGTGAAAGGGGTGTTTTTTTGTCTTCACCACAAAGCTTGTTGTTTGGGGTTTTTTTCTTCAAGGTTGTTGGAGCCTCCACTTCTCTGGGCAACATTTTCCACTGCCCCACCATCTTCGTAGTGAAGAATTTCTTCCTAAGTTCTAATCCAAGTCTAGCTTCTTCCAGGTTGAGGCTCTTACCTCTCATTGAATCTTTACATGCCTTTGTAAAAAGTTCCTCACTAGCTACACTTCAGGCCCCATTCAAGTACTGGAAGACTGCTACATAGTCCCCCCAGAGCCTTCTTGTCTCTAGGCTAAACAACACCATCTCAGCCTGCCTTCACAGAAAAAGGTGCTCCAGACCCCAGATCATCTTTGTGGCCCTTCTGGGCCTGCTATAACAGTTATGTAGGGGCTCCAGAGCTGGACACAAGTTTTTAGGTAGAGCCTCAGGAGAGAGTAGAGTGGGAGAACCATCTCTCTCAACCTGCTGGCCACACTTCTTTTGATGTAGCCCAGTATCTGGTTTGCTTTCTGGGTTACCAAACACACATTGAATTTCTCCTCAGCCAGCACTGCTGAGTCCTTGTCCTCAAGACTGCTCTCTATCCATTCTCTACTCAGCCTGTATTTTGTGCTTGAGATTGTCCCAACACAGGTGCAGGACCTTATATTTGGCTTTGTTGAACTTCATGAGGTTGGCACTACCACACTTCTCAAGCTAATCAAGGTACTTCTAGATGATACCATCCAGAGGTACTTTCATCATGTCAGCCACCCCACACAAGAGCTAAACGTAGAGGTGCTCAGCCACCACCCACAGGCAATGTTAGAATGAGCATGAAGCCTATTTCTATATAACCGGGGGGCCACCAGGCCCCCCGGCCTTTGTCACCTTCACCATTCACCCAGTGCACACCATGGGGACTCACCAGTGATGAACAGGAGAAGGATCCCTCTGCCCAATTGGGCAAGCTTAGGGCTTCTCCTATTCCTTGGCCCGATTAAAAAGGGGAGTGGGCAGGGAGGGCAAAGTGATCACACCTGGAGTGGGAGGAGACTCCAACAGAACCCAGGTGCTCTGGGTTTGGGAGAAAAAAGGGGGAAGTGCCATGTGGGGTGGAGAAGGGGTGGTTGTGCTGAAAGGAGGGAGATGGAGAGGAAAAGGATAGAGATGAAGCGAGGAAGATAGGGGAAGATGAGGAAGATGGGGGGAAGAGGAAGTGAGATGGAGAAGAATGGAGGAAGACTGGGGAAAACAGGAGATGGAGAGGAAGGAGATGGAGAAGTGAGATAAAAATAATTAAAAAACCTGGACAGTAGTATTTACATTGAACTGAGCCTTTTCATGACCAACCCTTTGTCATTTCTGCTAGGAGTAGTAACCAGACATCTTCACTGGCTCACTGTGTTGGATGAAGAGCAAGTCACACCTCATCTAAGAGGATGGGTGTGAATTAACTTCATAAATGAGGAAATAAAGAGAAAAACTAAGAAATAAAAATGGAAAAGAAAAACAAATACTAATTATAAATATATATATATATACACACAAAGTGTGAAGTCTTTCAGCACATTCTTCATGGGACAGCAGTGTGGCCTTATGGCCAAGAGGACCAGTGGAATCCTGGGGTGCATCAAGAAAAGTGTGACCATGAGGTCTAGGGAGGTTCTCCTACCCCTCTACTCTGCCCTGCTGAGACCACACCTGCAATACTGTGCCCATTTTGGGCTCCCCAATTTGAAAGAGACAGGAATCTGTTGGAGAGAGTCCAATGGAGAGCCACAAGGATGATTAGGAGCCTTGAGCATCTTCCCTGTGGAGGGAGGCTGAGAGACCTGGGGCTGTTTGAAGGTGCAGGAACAGGCTGTCCCAACGTGTGGAGCCAACGGGGAACCTGACCAGCCTGGATGTGCAGAGGATTTTTGAAGGAATTAAGGGGAAAAAAGAGGGTGTAGCACCTTTGGAAAGAGGGGGAGGTAACTCAGGAAAAGTTTAAGGATGTTGCTAGGTTGTGTAGAAAGAAAATTAGAGAGGCAGAAGGCCAGTTAGAACTTAGACTGGCCACTGTGGTGAATGATAATAAAAAACGTTTTTATAAATACATCAATGGCAGAACAAGGGGCAAGGGTAACCTCTGCTCTTTATTGGACAAAGAGGGGTATATACTAACTGGAGATGAGGAAAAGGGAGAGGCACTTGACACCTTCTTTGCCTCAATTTTCAGTGGTAAGACAGGTGGCCTCCTGAGCTGATAGATGTAGTCAGGGAGCAGTATAGCCTCTGTGTAATCCAGGAGGAAGCAGTTAGGGACCTGTTGAACCACTTGGATCCTCGCAAGTCTATGGGACCAGATGGGTTCTATCCTAGGGTGCTGAGAGAGCTGGCAGATGAGCTGGCCAAGCCACTCTCCATCATTTATCGACAGTCATGGCTCACTGGAGAGGTCCTTGAAGACTGAAAGTTGGCCAAGTTGGTGCCCACCCACAAGAAGGGTTGAAAGGAGGACCCAGGAAAAGACTTGTCAGCCTGACCTCAGTGTCATGCAAAATAATGGAGCAGATCATCCTGAGTGCAATCACAGGGCACCTACAGGATGGCCATGGGATCAGACCCAGCCAGCATGGATTTAGGAGGGGCAGGTCCTGCTTGACCAACTTGATCTCTTGTTATGATCAGGTGACCTGCCTGGCGGACATGGGGCAGGCTGTGGATGTAGTCTACCTGGACTTCAGCAAGGCCTTTGACACTGTCTGCCATAGCAAACTCCTGGCCAACCTGGCAGCCCATGGCTTGGACAGAGGCACTCTGTGCTGTGTTAAGGGTGGCTGGGCCCGGAGAGTGGTGGTGAATGGAGCTACATCCAGTTGGCAGCCAGTCACTAGTGGTGTGTCCCAGGGATCAATGCTGGGCCCAGTCCTGTTCACTATCTCTATTGATGATCTGGATGAGGGGATTGAGTCCAGCATCAGTAAGTTTTCAGATGACACCAAGTTAGGAGCAGGTGTCAATCAACAGAGCATAGGAGAGCTCTGCAGAGGAACCTGGACAGGCTGGAGAGATGGGCACAGTCTAATGCCATGAGTTTTAACAAGGCCAAGTGCCAGGTTCTGCACTTTGGCCACAATAACCCCATGCAGCACTACAGGCTGGGGACAGAGTGGCTGGAGAGCAGCCAGGCAGAGAGTGACCTGGGGGTACTGCTTGACATTCAACTGAACATGAGCCAGCAGTGTGCCCAGGCAGCCAAGAAGTCCAATGGCATCCCAGTCTGTATCAGGAATAGTGTGGCCAGTAGGACCAGGGAAGTCATTCTGCCCCTGTACTCAGCACTGCTTAGGCCACATCTTCAGTATTGTGTCCAGTTCTGGGCCTCTCAATTTAAGAAAGATGTTGAGGTGCTTGAACACGTCCAGAGAAGGGCACCAAGGCTGGTGAAGGGCTGGAGCACAGCCCTATGAGGAGCAGCTGAGGGAGCTGGGGTTTAGCCTGGAGAAGAGGAGGCTCAGAGCAGACCTTTTTGCAGTCTACAACTACCTGAAGGGAGGCTGTAGCCAGGGGAGATTGGTCTCTTCTCCCAGACACCCAGTGATGGAAGGAAGGGACACAGTCTCAAGTTGTGCCAGGGGAGATATAGGCTGAACATTAGGAAGAAGTTCTTCAGAGAAAGAGTGATTGCCCATTGGAATGGGCTGCCTGGGGAGGTGGTGGAGTCACCGTCCCTGGAGGTGTTTAAAAGGAGACTGGATGAGGTGCTTAGTACTATGGTTTAGTTAGTCAGAAGGTGTCTGGTGATAGGTTGGACTCGATGATCACAAAGGTCTTTTCTAACCTGGTTAATTCTGTGGTTCTGTGACATACCTCCTCCTGCTGTGTGTACAGTGTGCTATGCAAATATTGCTTATCAAACCAGGAGCAAACTTTGTCCTCTTATGCACATGTAGAGAGCTACCATTTGCTTCTCTGCCTCAAAATTCAGTGACTTTATGGACTGATGTTGATGAAAAGTGATACAAGTGTTTATATGAACAAAGTGAGAAAAGAACATTAAGGTGTTAGCTTGATTTGAGAGTCAGTTTAATCTGTTCTACTTCAGCAGAGTCATCCCATGGGTGATGCTTTGTCACATAATCTTATATTCCCATATCTTTATGCTAGAACTGAAGCATACAAACACAGGAATGACAGCTATGTGGGAACAAGAACTTGCAAAGAGCTCCTCCACCTACTAAGTACTCTTCCAGTGTGGTTGGGGTGAGAAAGGGATGCTGGTTATGTTTGGAAAAGCCCCAGCAGTGGCACATGAATGGGAAGAGAAATGCAGGAGAGGATAGCAAGCAGCTGTACAGATTTGGGTATCTTAGGTTAGCCAGACACAGTAAGGTCAGTGCAGTAGGGTTTTATGGTAACATTTTCCCTTGTTATCCTTAATTAATACATATTTTAGAGGCAATGTGTGGTAAGGATGAATTGTTCTGTGCAACAAAATTTAACACATTTTCTTGGGAAGTATTGTTCCTCCAGGGCAGAATTTCATTTTGATGAAAAGAAATTGGGGAAGGACAATCTTGTATCTGTGGGAGAACTCTGTTAACAGGTTTTTCCTTCTTTTGTTTTAGAATATATTTAATGCAAGTTACTTTTCACTTTTCTCTGATATATTTTTTACCAACCTAACATTTTTTCATCTTCAGACTTGGTCTCTCCAGTACATGTCTTCTATGCGACTCCTGAGGTCTTGAAAAATAGGAAGGTAGAAACAGGAACACAATTCAAATTCTGCCTTGTGCTATACTTGGGAAAGAATCATGAAAGAAAAGAAAGTTTCAAAATGTCACCTTCCAGTTGTTGATTTCAGTTTTTAATAGCCTTTAGGCTACAAGAACAAAAATTGTTTCAGATAATCTCTAGGGTATTTTGTGCCCTCTCTTTCAGCTATTTATATGATTAATTGCAATCTTTTACTGGCACTATTCTTCATTTCATAATGGCAGCCAAGTTCAGTAACTCTCTGGTCATACATGGAAAAGCTTTAATCCAGCATTAATTTCAGTTAACATTGTATAGCAAAAGTAGTTCTGTATCCCCTCCAGCAGTCATTCTGGAGACTGCTCTGCACTCCGGATCTGTGCAAGGAGAAGCAATTTGTAGATAGATTCAGCCCAGCCTTGAGTCAGATGTAAACTGTGATAACTTCAGTGAGTGATACAGGGAACAGTGTTCTCCTATGCAGGTTAAAACACTTTAATTGAGATGAAATTCAAACTATATACATTTAGCCAAATTACTCATTCTTTAAGGTCTCCTAAAAGGTTTATGAGAAGAACAAATCTCTTCATTTCTGGAAAATTAACCATATTAGTCTTTCACTCTAGTATCTTGGTGTGGATATTCTTAAACTGCTATTCATTGGATTTAATTATATATAATTTACTGTGCCTTGATTCCTTCTTATCTCTGAACTGGAAAATAACATTAGGAAGAGTGAGCGCATGGGCCAAGTCTTGAGAGTCTGGATTTCAGGATTTCATGAGCCCATAGGATGAATTCTCTTGAAGTGGATTTTGTCAGTTAAAAAATGGTTTTGTTCTTTAGATGTTGACACTGTCTAAAGTAGAGGTAATGAATTCTGGGTACTTGAGGTTGTTTCCATAGCAGCTTATGAGTGCTCTTATTTTCAGAAAATTCTGTTGTCCAATTACTGTTGCAGACAGAGAGCCTCTTTCAGTCAAAATAAACAAATAATTCCACATGAATTCTTGGAAATAATTTGCAGATTGAGGCAACAAAACCTTAGGTTAAACCTAAACCACATATTATTGAGCTGTCCTTAAGTGACACCTTCAGGCCTATCCTCTCCTCACATATGAATATGGAGGAGAGCTGGAGATGGGTAGGTTCAGACTGGATGCAAGAAGGAATTTCTTTACCGTGAGAGTGGTGGAATGGGTTGCCCAGGGAGGTGGTTGAGGCCCCATCCCTGGATGTGTTTCAGGCCAGGCTGGATGAGGCTCTGGCCAGCCTGATCTAGGGTAGGGTGTCCCTGCCCATGGCAGAAGGGTTGGAGCTAGATGATCCCTGTGGTCCTTTCCAACCCTGACTGATTCTGTGATTCTGTGAATACCTTTTGTAAGCCCTAAGTCACTAAGCTTAACCTGAGCAAGTTCCTTTTGCTAGCCAGGTGGGCTTGTTACCTGATCCTAATTTAAAATCCCAGTTCCCCTAAGAAGGAAGGACACTTTATTTGCTAGGATTCCTCAGTCTCATCTCCATAATGATTCATGAATTTTTCAATTATCTTTGTTCTTGTATGATTAAAAGTTCCTATTATTAGAACACGTCTGGCAGCCACCCGACTGCCCACTCTTTTTGTGTAATGGGATATTAATTAATCCGTCGCTCCACGGGAGGCAAGGCTGGAGATGTAATCTGTATTCAGCCTGCAGGAGCTTCAGCTCTTATCTCTAACACTGCAGAGAGTGAGAGAGTGCCCCAAGCAAGAAGTTACAGATCAGTAAGAGGGAGGCTGCCCGCGCCCATGTGCACCAGAGAGATGAAGCCTGGCATTGATATCCTTGGCACAGCACCATGCCCATAGCAAGAATTAACAATTCAGGGAGCTTCACTTTGTTCTAGCCATTTTAAAGAGGATGAAATCAGAAAATCTCTTGTAGGGTACTATTTCTACCTCATACTATATTTTGTATTGTATGGAGTAAAGCAGATTCTGATACCTTCTGAAATTATTGACTGTAATTATTATACCTTTTATCCTTTTCAAGCACATAAACTAGCTTTTAATTTTGTCCCAGATTGGAATGGGAAAAATCATTGTGGTGACAAACCTGAAATAGTACTTAATTTTTTACAGTAAAATACATGTACTGCTCTCTAATGTGCTCTCAGTGGCTGGTGGAATCATTTCCTACCTTCTGCAGTGGACAGAATGAGAAAAGCTGAAAGCAGAGTCTCTAAGACATGGTGTTTTGCTTGTTAGCTGACAAAGCCTGCAGGAGTTTGGGATTTTGGGGGGCTTTTTGGTTTTGGGGGTTTTACTGTATGGATTGTTTTGGAACGAGGGGATTCCGAATTCACTGAAATGCAAACACTAACCACCTTCAGTGGGAATCCTCTTAACTGTCACCAGTTTGGCTGAGGGTGGAATACAATTCTGTGCCTTTTGGTCTGTATTTCAGATAGAGAAAGTGTGTGGCTTGGAAGTGCATCTTTTAGTATTGTTTTGTTCACTCTTCATAAAAATTGATCTCTGAGGTATTATATATATGATATTTGGTTTTGTATTGGTATTTTTATATTTAATCTTGTCCTATGAGTACTAATACATCAGCAATATAGCAGTTTCCACAGGTTTTCTAGTGCATACTTGGTGAAGAATGAGATGAGTGTGCTGTTAGGAGGTGTTTTGAAATGAACAACAGGTATTTTTGTAATTTCCAGCTTGGCACCCCACAAATGCATTGATTGTAGTGGGTCCAGCTTCCCCCCTTGCTTTTTTAGAGTCTGAAGGCCCATCCATACATCAGGTAGACCAAGTGTAAAGGTGAAAGAACATAGTTCATGGAATAGATGAATTATCATATCCTGTCTTTCGGGTGGAGCCAATGGAATTACGTTTCCCTCCATAGCTAAATTTTTTGCTTTCTAGATGGACATTTCCTGGTAGACTGTACATAATAGTGGTAAGCCTCATCTGCCTCTTGAAGAGGATTCATTTAGTTGTCAAAGTTTAGGGTTCACATTAGAAACATTTGGGCAAAGAGAGGTGAAAGGGTTTCCTATCTTGTCTTACTAAAGACGGCACACTCTGAATGCTCGTCATCAGTGCTCTAAAAACTCTCACTTGAAATGCAATTAAGTCCAGTGATTATGGCAACTAATTATTGAGAGGATTTGCATTCAGTATGATTAGTCAGTGTTTATAAATGGTCTGTCATTGCTTAAAGTTGTGTTGGTTGACTAGTGGTGTGGAGATAAGGAGTGAGCAAGTGACTCCAGGCTGAGAGGGTTGGGGCTCTTCAGCCTGGAGAAGAGAAGGCTTCGAGGAGACCTTAGAGTGGCTTTCCAGTATCTGAAGGGAGCATACAGGAAGGCTGGGGAGGGACTATTGACAAGGTCTAGTAATGTCAGGACGAGGGGGAATGGGTTTAAACTGGAAGAGGGGAGATTTAGACTGGATGTTAGGAGGAAGTTCTTTACAGTGAGGGTGGTAAGACACTGGAACAGGTTGCCCAGGGAGGTTGTGGATGCTTCCTCCCTGGAGGCGTTTAAGGCCAGGCTGGATGAGGCCTTGAGCAGCCTGCTCTAGTGGGAGGTGTCCCTGCCTATGGCAGGGGGTTGGAGCTGGATGATCCTTGAGGTCCCTTCCAACCTAAACCATTCTATGACTCCACACTGCGATTCAGGAATGGCTTCTACTTTTATGGTTTTAAACTCAGAACAGAGAAACAAGCTTTGGTATTATTGGAATATAAAAGCAAAATTCCAAAATTAAAAGCCATAATGTGTCATGAAAAAAAAAATCTACGTTCTTTTTAGTTGCTCATTGTTACTGTTGTGCCAAGGGCAAGATAGCAAAGTTTTGGTTTGTTTTCAAAGTGATTGCAGGTATTTTAGATGACCACTTTGGCAAGATCTTCATGTAAAATCCTTTTTGAAACATGGCCATGTGGGACATCTGTTTGCATAACATATTTCATAAATAAGATGCATGTGGGTTGTTTTTCTTTACATGGCTGAAATCCTCCTTTTATTTTTAAGCTAAACACTTTCAGCGTAAATCTAAACCGCTTCTGCAAATGCAAGCTGAGCTTGTTGCTCTGTAGCCTCTGCAGCCCTCTTCTTCTCCCTTCCCTTTCTTTCCCTCTTCCACCCACCTGTCTTCCTCCTACTCCTTACTTCCTCAAGTGCTGGGATTCTACAGAAAGCTCAATGGGTTTCAAATATTCAACCTCCCCCTATCTTTCAAAAGAATTAATTTGGAATATTTGAGAAAGACTAACAATATAAATATGCTATAAAAGGCCATTTTTAAGACCAGAAATGCTGAGCAGTTTATAGTGTCTGCATTTTTATTAGCAGCTCATGCTTTTTAAAGCAAATAAGTTGTAAAAAGGTAACACAGAAACACCCTCTTACCAACAGGGTTCAGGTGGCCCAAACATGCACATTTTACATTCATCCACTGTACTAAGAAATTACTTTCTTTTGTGTCTTAATGTTCACTGAAAATGTTATTTCAATTTATTTTTAACTATTCAGATATAGATTTTGATTTGTAGGTGACTTCTATCTAATCCTTCCCTGTTCTCTGGTGTGTGTTTAGTGAGATTACCACTTTTGTCAGTGAACTTGGAGGCATGGCAGACGCTTAACGTCCTGTACCTGAGACTTCTTGCAGCTTGAGGAAAGAACCAGTCAGTAAACTTACTGAGACTGCTGGATTGGTTCAACAGCCATGGCCCAGCTGAGATTTTCTTCTCTAGGATAGTACTTCCCTTTGGTGCTACTTCCCCTCACTTTTTGAAGGATAACATTTTTTAGTAATGCCCAGCTTATTTTTACTTCTCACTTGTTCTGTCTTTTAAATAAGATGGGAAAACTTCTGGAATGAAAGGAACCATAGAACAATAAAATGGTAGGGTCCCCTCCAGAGACCGAGGTCTACCCTTAGGAGTAAAAACTGAAACAAGGAAGGCATTCTGTAACTCCACCTTCTCTGTACCCTGTCACCCACCTCATTCAGCAGTGGGCTCACATATTGTCGCCCACTCTCAGGGGACTAATGGTGACGTGGGAATATAAGAAGGATTTTAATATCAGTTTCTCCAGAAGTACAGACAAGTAAATCACAGCCGTTTATATCTCATTTGTACATGGTCTGTAGATAACTAGAGACACTTTAACAAATTATCCTAACCTGAAATGTCATGGAGAGTATGCCTGCTCTTGCCATACTCTCCAAGGTGAACCAGTTTATTTCCTTCTAACAGAAGGTGGGTAGATGAATCCCATACTGATACGTGGGTGGAAAACTGTGTCTCATCTCTTAAGGAGAGTGAGGAGACTAAATAGAAAAACTATTTTTAATATTTCTTGTCTATTAATACAGAGATGTGTACAGTAGTTCTTCCTAATCAGTGAGTTTTGAGATGAAGGTATCTCATTCTAATTCAGACAAGTAGTCCCTGAGTCATAAGATTCACCTTCAAAGTATTTTTTTTCTCTTCCATAAAAACTAAAATTCTATCTCCATAAGCTAATAGAAATTTAAGGGGAGGGGAAATTGTGCCTGTAGAAATCTACTGGGACAATGTGATTGTTTCTAAAAATACTGACTAGAATTCTGTGTATAGGTCATCCAGTCTTTTGTCAGTGCCAGTCATCTTCATGCTTTAAAAAGAAGGCAGAAGATCTCTACCTTGTCTAACATGTCAGTGTTCTAAGGACAGCATCAATCCCTTATGTCGCACTTCTGTGAAAATCCCATGGATGGGATTTGAATGGGAAAATTGATCTTCTTCCAAATGTCATGTCTCTGAATAATAAAGGTCACTCCCACCTTGAAAACTGATCATTGACAGAGGTGGATTTATTTTAGTAGTGGGAATGATCTCTTCACATATGTAAGGGAAGTGTTTATTTTATTTTTAACAGTACAATATCTATGTTTTACAAAAAGAGAAATAAATTACCCTGGTTAAGGCAGCCTGGAGGAGAGCCAAAGTGGTGTAATCTCCCACTGCTCCATCCACTGAAAGGCCTGATTTTATCCCCAAGCTGCAAGGAGAGTGAACTTTCCAACCCAGTGCAATCTATGAATCTGTGAATTCTTTGTAATTGAGCTGTGGAGCTCATGAAAGAGAGGGACTTCTTTACTAAATGACTGATGGATTATCCTATTTTCTAATACCCCTGCTTTATGATACTGCTTCACTTGAAAAAGCTGCATTTTGAGAAGAGGCATTGTGAGTCAGAGTGTAGAAAAGTGCTATTTTTTGTTCCTTACTATACAAAGCAGAAACTTGGATGTTAGCAGAATGGCAGTGCGATGCAATTTTATATTGTGAAAAAACACTTCAGAGTGGAGCTACACATAGTCAAGATGGATATAATGTTGTTAGATAGAACTGAGTATGACATATGTGTTGCAGCTACCTTTTGACTTTGTGCATTTTGCTTTCCTGTTTCTTAGATGCACAGCCCACAGATGGAGAAAGGGAGGTATGGAATCAGATCAGTGCAGTTTTACAGGACTCTGAAAGTATGCTTGCGGACCTTCAGGCTTACAAAGGAGCTGGACAAGAAATTAGAGATGTATGTTTGTTAAAAATTAATTGTAGTCCTTTGGAAGCAAAATCAAACAAAACTCAATGTGTTCCTTACTTCAGTTCTGTATCTATCTATGAACTTAGATGAAAATCTTCCTTAAAATTCTATTTAGAAAATACCTTGCAGATTATGTGTAATGTTGAATATAAAGCCATAATGTGAAATCACTAAATGGTTTATTACTCCTAGTATTGGTAATTATTTTTCACTTGAAGAAACACCATTTCATATGCCTCCTTTCATGTATCTCATAGTAAAATTCAAAGTTGAGGACGTGGAAGAAATGTAACACGTATCAGAAATGCACTATTTAAAAGTTGAAAAGAGGTGTTCCTCTGTGCAAGTGAAATAATGGACAATGAATTATAACCTTGCACCCACTTCACAGGCATCTTGTTCTATGAAACTGGTCAAGAAGTACAATTCTGAATCGTAACTTAGGTTTTTTTCTCAGCTGACCAAACCTTTTCCGGCATCAGCTTTATTGTTAGTGTAAATTGTTGGTTACTTAAGAACAGGAATATATTGAATATTTCAAAAAGCATCAAAACCTTTAAAAAAGACCTTTTGGATGACTGCTTGTCATACATATGTGACATCAGGTCTTACCTGATGCTTCTACAGTAGTTTTTCTCCCCAAAGAATATGTTAAAACATTTCCGTATGTCAGTTGTGCACTGGAATGAGTAATTTTAAGTCACGCGTGCTACAGGAGGAGAGAGAAGGTGGAGAATGTGGTAGCTTTGGGATTTACTCATTTCTTGCTCCCATACAATGCAATTTCTCACAATTGTTCTATGTTTTACAGTATGTACTTTCTGAAATAACATAGTAAAAACAAAAATTTCAAACTGCCTTTTGCGCGTTATTCGGCGTATCACAGTCCTTTACAGCATTATTGTCATTTCAGGCAATACAAAATCCCAATGATATCCAGTTGCAAGAAAAAGCATGGAATTCAGTATGTCCTCTGGTTGTAAGACTGAAACGCTTTTATGAGTTTTCACTCAGATTAGGTGAGCCCTGTTCAAGTATTTCTCTTTATTAGGCTACTTTATATGTAAAGAAAGAGGAAATTTCTTTCTCCACAGACTTTACTGTTCTTTCTATGTGAATCAACAGAATTACCTGCAGTTACATTTATCAAGGCATGTTAATTTCAGTATTTTTCTTTCCACCAAAATAAATTACATTTGTATTACCTAAATAGAGTACAAGCAAAGAGTGTGGTAAAACTGTATAGAAGTTTGTCTCAGGTGCCTGCCACTCTTCTACACTTTGTTGGTCCATGTTGTACTAATGCATATTGTACTCCTGGAATTAGGACCCTGGAAGAGAACCAGTGTGGAGAAATATATGTATGGAGTGGGAGAGCTTCCAGTGAAAGGGAATTCTTCCACAAGATCCTTTTTATTAAGTCTTTCACTTTTTTGAGTTATGCTGGGAATTACAGCCACGGGAGCTGAATTACATCGCTGTCAGTGCCTAAGCGTACACTCCTAGATGCCAGAAGAATTACTAGGCTAAGCTGATGGCTGATTGGGGAAGAAGAAAGAATTTAATATCTGAATGCAAGAAAAATGCTTTCTCTAGAAGTTTTGATAAGAAACCCAGATAAAGGGTGATAAAAATGGGAAAATGCTCAGTGATACAAAATTGAGAGAAAATGGCAGAGCCTGAGGAGACAATTGCCTTTGATTAATGTTTCTCAACTTAGAAGGGTAAGAAAAAGCATTTTGAAGGGTTCCTTTACTTCAAAGAAAGTATATTTAGATACTGAAAATTTCACTTCATCATAACATGGACTGAGTAGAATTTGTGCTTCTGATTTTTTGTTCAGAGAAAGCCCTGCAAAGCTTATTGGAGTCCTTGACGTGCCCACCTTACACTCCAACTCAGCACCTGGAACGGGAACAGGCTCTAGCAAAAGAGTTTGCAGAAATCTTACATTTTACTCTTCGTTTTGATGAACTTAAGGTTAATAAAGTCTTTTAGTACAAGCTGATTTCCCCCCCCCCCCATGTATTTTTAATCAAAACTAATGATTTCCTACTTGTCTTCCTCAAAGATGAGAAACCCAGCAATTCAGAATGACTTCAGTTATTACAGGCGAACAATAAGTCGCAACAGAATAAACAACATGCATGTAAGTAAATAAACTCTGATCTGTTGTTCACACAGATGTCTGTCTGCATTTAGACCATTTGTGGTAATGGTTTTCCTTTTGATTTGGTAGCTGTCACGTTCTTCCCTTCACACAGGGAGTTAATCAGCAGTCTGGATGAACTGATTAGAGTGGAACTATTCATGCGGCAATCTGTTTGCTGACATGAGCATCTTTTTCTTGTTGCTGTGAAGGTTTTAAAGAGTTTAACTGGCTGCTTTTCCTCGTGTTTTCTTCAGCTAGACATAGAGAATGAAGTAAACAATGAAATGGCCAATAGGATGTCCCTCTTCTACGCAGAAGCCACACCAATGCTGAAAACACTCAGTAATGCAACTACACATTTTGTATCAGAAGTAGGTAATGGGGGAGAAAAGACCTAACAGAGACATTGCTGATTGTAGTTTTTCAAGACAGTTTACTGACCCTTGGCTGTTTTTAACCCTTCCAGAACAAAACGCTGCCGATTGAAAATACAACGGACTGTCTAAGTACAATGGCTAGTGTGTGTAAAGTCATGTTGGAAACACCGTAAGTTTTATCTTAAAATCTTGGGCTTGCTTGTCTGAAAGAATTTTTGTTGTCAAATATTTAAGTAGCCACCCGGGGTAAACATTTTTTTCCAGTTGAATTCTTGCATGTTTGCCTCCATCGTACTTCATGAACTGTCAAAGTCTTGTGTGAAGCTGTGCTAGTTTGAAGCTAGCTAGAATGTTTTGGTGAGAAGAAATAGAGTACAGGCTGTGAAAAGGAAATCAAAATGATGTCTTCCTCACTCATAGGCTTGCTGAGAGATACAAGAACAAGAATCCAAACATAGATAACTCACTTCTTCTGCTGGGAAGCTCAGAGCTGCATTGCTGTCTCTAGCCTCTCTACCGCTTCTCTGATTAATCGACTTTGCTTCCTAAACCCCTGGCCAAACCTCCATTCTTCCTTGGGACTGGGGCAAGGTAGAGGGATAGGGTGAAGGTGAAAGGGCGGTTGGAAGCCCCTCCTGGGGACTCAGGTTTCTGGGAGGGCTGTTGTGTTTCTGTGTTACCTTTTACCTTGTATATACTGTAAATATCTGCTTGTGTATTCTGCGAAGCGGTAAAAAAGAAGCTTCATTCAATGACCGGAGAAGGCTGGGTCTTGTTTGGGTGATGTCCAGAGTGTGGGGGGGGTGGGGAACACCCAAACCATCACAGAAGCCATCATCATAGACATTTTGCTGAAGTGAGGATTTGAACTGTTAAGGGGTATTGAAAAGGGTTTAGATATCTCTGTGTGCTTTCTAACTCTTCTTCTAGCTTAACCTTTAAAGGTCAGTCTTACTGAGATGCAATTTTAGTTCCGTTTTGGTGCGCGCATAGTCTGCTTCACAAAATCGTCCAGTAAAAAGTCAAGACCAATTTATTGGTTTTTTTTGTTCTGTTTTCCAGAGAGTATAGAAGTAGATTCACCAGTGAGGAGACCCTCATGTTCTGCATGCGAGTAATGGTGGGAGTTATTATTCTGTATGATCACGTTCATCCTGTGGGAGCTTTCTCCAAGACATCAAAGATCGATGTAAGGCTGACTTTCCTTTAGTATTCCTTTAGTACTTTGTAGGGTTTGGAATGCTAGGCTGCAGCTTCTTTTTCAGCAGAAGCTTATGGTTTTGCATAAATCATTTTAATTTTTCTTTGAATGGCAGAATTTAGAATTCACCTGAGTACTACAATAATGTCAGCCTGTTTGAAATCAAAATAAAAAGAACTATCCTTACTTTAATTTCAGTAAATTAAGATTTGGGATCACGTATTCATTAAAATAAGGAGAGGTTTTTTCTTCCAGATGCAGACACTAATTCATCTTTGCTCTGCTTTCCTGCCAGCTGTATGATTACATGAAGATAGTTTTATATTATATATACCCTGGGATAAGTTCTACAGTTGTAATGCTTTAGTAATCACGTTTATGTCAACATGTTCATCCTTAGCAGTAGTTCTGTTGTAAATAGGCAGATAGTCAACATTGTCTCTGCTTTGTCTGAAATCTGTAGTAGCTGAATGGAAATGTAATTTTTGTAATGTTGATAATCAGCCCTCTCTTTTAGCACTGGCATGAGCAATCACAGGGAAATCAACATTATTTTTATCTTCTGAGATAGGGCCAGCATGTGCAAAAAAGTACTCTTCTTTCTGCTACATGTTTTTATAAACTTAAATACTATAAGCCACGTCTTTCAGCAGAAATAAGTGGTCATTCATTAAAAAAGATGCTAAGTCATAGCCTTTACAAGAGAGCCTACTTCAAAAGGAGAGGAAAAAGTAGGTATTATGTGGCTCAATGACACTGAGTCTTCATTAGCATTTTTCATCTGCAGATAGCAGTATTTTACCACATCTCCTCTTTGACTCTGTTTTACAGAGGGAAAGATGTGTCACAAAGAGGTGAAATGATCTGCTCAAGGTCATGCAACAGATAGAGCCTGGGAATTGAATGCAGACTTCCTGACTGCTAATTCAGTCTTTTTTATACAGAGACAACACAAGTAAAATTTTGATAAGGACCAAGTATACAGTACCTGTACTTTGTTCCTCACATTTATCCTAAGGCCCTGTAATCCTGCAGGAAATGATGTAAAATGGGAGGGAGTAGATGTATGACTCAGTTGTTAAAAATGAGTACATGATCCCAAATCTTAATTTGCCTAACTAGTGATTCTTCTCTAATAATAATAATAAAATCTTCTCATATTTCAGATTATGAGTTTGTTATACTGTGGAAGTCAAGTGGTTTTTTACCAAGCTAGTCACTTCTTGGGAGCCATTTCAAGAGAATTTCAGAGACAGTGGCACACATTAACCTTTCCTTCCTCTCTGATGACTGGAGACTGTATTTCAAGCTGTCACTTACAGATTTCTCTTAGATAGGCTAACACCTTGTCTTGTTTTGATTGTTTCAGGGATTCTATCAAAACCAGAAAAGAATAGTTTGAGTTTATCTGGTGACTTGTAGTAAGTGATGCAAATGTAGCCTTGAGTTTCTCTAGTTAGGAAGAGTAGCTATGTCACTTCAAAACGTATGCTGCTACCTTGAGAATTGTGTCTGATCTGCTATTTGCAAAGCTAGTTTTATCTTCAAGGTAGAAATGAGCTAGCTGATCAGAAACTGTTGGGCTGGTTGTTGGGCAGGAGGCTGAGCTACGTTGTTGTAATAATTTTATTGGCAAGTACATGGACCTTTATTTCAGTTAAGTGTTTCATCATCTACTTCCACGATAAGGCAGACACACTCTTTCAGCTGCAAAGCAAATACTGGCATGTAGATTTGGCACTGTAACGTGACTGGGAAAATTAGAAGGTTGACCTCTCAACGCTGCTATGTCTTTATCTGTCATTATAAATAAGATCAATTAATTGAGACTAATTTCTGGATAGCACTTAGATGTCTTCATAGCAGTGAGACAAAATTGGTCTTTCTGGAGCACAATTTATTACATAGTAAATTATTCTGAGTAGGTTAGAGGAATTCCTTATTTCTCTCTATCTATTTAGACAGGGAGTCTGTATAGTGGGTTGGAGGAGTTCTGCCTCTGCTTTCTCTGCATTTTCCAGTACAGTTTGAACATTATTGTTCAACAGTGGCATGCTTCTGTTCCTAGATGAAGGGATGCATAAAGGTTTTAAAGGAGCAACCACCTGACACTGTGGAAGGACTTCTGAATGCTCTCAGGTATGTGTGGGATAAATGTCCAATTCAGCCTTAACAAATTCCTCTTTATTTCTCTCCCAATCTTTTCATATTTAATACTTTTCATCTTAGAAAGTGGGTTTATTAAGAACACTGTCTTTCAGGTTTGCCTTTATCACCTGAGGTTTTCTTAAGTAATAAACTTTTAAAATTCTATTTCACTTTGATAAACAATGACTATTAATAATGGAAGTCATAATGTTCTTCAGAGACACTTAAGGTTCATTTGATCACACCAACCTTAGCCCTCTAAAAAGTAAACCATACATCAAAGGTAAACTATATATCTAACCTAAGATATGTTACATAAAATACCTCAGCAACTAGGGTATTTCAAAAGTGAGGGGTGGATTTTCTGTTTCTCAAGGCTTTGGTACTTCTTTCCCTTTTAATTTTACTGAAGGGATTTTTATATTTTGCTGAATGATACAACTTCAAGACAGCATCAACCTAAATCTTGATCCTGTAGTTCTGTTACCCAGGGAGGCGGTTGAGGCCCCATTCCTGGAGGTGTTTAAGGCCAGGCTGGATGAGGCTCTGGCCAGCCTGATCTGGGGTAGGGTGTCCCTGCCTATAGCAGGGGGGCTGGAACTAGATGATCCTTGTGTTCCCTTCCAACCCTGACTGATTCTGTGATTCTAAGTGTTTAAAGTGCTGTCTTGGGAAGCAAGACACTATGGTCTGACACTTCTCTGAAGCTGAGAAGGGAGTAGTGTTACTGAGTTTTTTCAGAGCTATATTGTATTCTCTAGCTGTTGGTTGCTTGGATAGGATGAGAACTGCAGCCTTAACCAGTTCCACATTTGTTTACCATGTCTTTTGAATTAAAATTTGCGTGGGGGTAAATCCTACAGGTATCAGGTGTGTTTTGAGTTTATGTGGTAGTCAGTCTAAATGCAAACACAAAGTGGAGAATGGGCCTAACTGAAAAGAAACACAGTAAGAAACACAGTCCCTTCAGTCCTCTCAAGACATTTAAGAAAGCTAATTGAATTTGGACTTAGGAATCATAGAATCATAGAATGGTTTAGGTTGGAAGGGACCTCAAGGATCATCCAGCTCCAACCCCCTGCCATAGGCAGGGACACCTCCCACTAGAGCAGGCTGCTCAAGGCCTCATCCAGCCTGGCTTTAAACGCCTCCAGGGAGGAACCTATATTGAGTTCTTTTGTAAGTCTTTTTGTACCTTATTTCTTATGTCTTTCCATGATATTACTTCTTTTGAGGCTTTTTCATTGTGAAAGAAGGAGATAATTTCTGCCAAAAACTGCGACAGTGTCATAGACTGTATTTAACAGGATTTAGCCAAGATTCAGCCACAATTACCCACCTATTAACACCTACTAATAATATATTGCAAGAAATATTTAGAAGATAAAGAGCACAGACTGTGAGCAGTTAAACTCCTGTCCATTTAACAAAACATTGTTTTAACTTGTAATTTCTAGGTTCACTACAAAACACCTGAATGATGAATCTACTTCAAAACAAATCCGAGCTATGCTGCAGTAGTATCCTGAGACAAGTAGATGTTTGTACTGATCACAGAAGATGTGTATGTTTACATAATTTAATACAGTTTGATGTTAATACTTGTGTGCATTTACATAACCAGTTTCTTGATATTGCTAAAATATATGAATCTGTTCATAACCTGACTGACTTTATATAGTGCAGCCTAACTTTTTATGCTCGTCTTTATCTTTTGACTTTTAAAATACTTTTTTACTTACTTTCAACTACTACAGTTTATCTGTGCATTGTAATCCTTAAACACCTTCTCCACTGAAGAAGTAAGCAGCAGTGAAGACAAAATGGAAATTAATCTGAAAACTCAAAGGTAGCACATAAAAGGAACTTCAAAGAAGGAGAAAATTTTAACATAAGAGAAAATACAATTAATTGGGTATGTTTTAAGAGCATGTGGACAAATTTTCAGTCAGGTAGTATTAGGATCTCATCAAACTTGTATGAGCAGGAGAATACCTGTATGTTCATCACTGTCTTAAAATACTTTGTCTTTCCTGTCCTAGTCAGAGATACAGCTGATTTTAAGGATTATATTCTGGCTGACATCCAAAAGCATATGGCAGAGAGGTAGTTTTTACCTTTTTGATTAAGTATACCCTGTGCCTCTCAACAATTGGGGAAATTAATATCCTTTTTCAAGTTCAATATAAATAAAAAGGAAATACATTGTAAGACCATAGCTAGATTTTGAAAAGCCTGTATAATTGTGTTAGACTTACAAAGGAAAAATACAAATGCCTTAAGTAGAAAGAGTTTCTAAGTGTGAATATATCATGATGAACATTCTTTCTCAAACAGGTCCACGCAGTAATTGTTTTGCTCATATAAACTGGTACAAAGCGGAACATGATTCTGTAACAGCAAACCTCCCTGCTGTCCAATTGGCCTCATCAAAGTAGGGATGATATAAAGAAATATTAGCAGCTGAGCTGTTCTTAGGCACTCACTTAAGTTCCTTGGTAATAGTATTCATTTGATGGTTCAGAGTCAACACAGAAATATCTATCAGATGACTGCTCTTCCTTGGTTTATGAGATGTGATTGATGTTTCAAGAAGTTGAGTTCCTTACTGAGTTGTTTGTTCTTACTTTCTAGCATTTTTTTTCCACTAAATGGAACAGCAATACTTTGCCAAAAGCAGCAAAGTACTCATGCTTTGTTAAGTATGTCTTCTGGGTGGTCTGCAGTTGCTGTACATATTCTTGCAGAGGTCACGTTCTGAAAATGTGTTCAATTCCATGTACTTTGCTTGCATGTATGTGTGAAAACTCCAGTGCTTGTGCACAGATTTGGATTTGGATTTGCTTATTCCTGTGTATATAAACCAGGGTGTGTGTGCTCTCACTGGAATTTTTATGCATACCACTTCTAAAAACATTACCTTAAGACTGAAGATGCATTTGGTCTGCTGAAACTCGGCTGTGCTTGACAAATTGAGTCATTGAACTCAGTCCTTAAACAGTGTTAATACAGTAAGTTCTTTGGAGTAGGGATTGCTTTAGAGATTATTTCTATGCAGTTTCTCAAGCCTAATTAGAGCCCATAGGCACCAGTGTTGTATGTGTCGTGATACTGGACAGCAGCACAACTCATTCATGTCGCACATCCGCAGCTGTAGCAGCAAATCGCGTTGGTGGTGGTGGTGGGGGCAGAATCAGAAGTCACACTAGGTTCTTCTGATCTTTTTTTATCCTTTTTTTTTTTTTTCTGGAAGAAGTGATCACACTGCTTTTTCACAGTAGTAAATCCACTGTTTACAAGCTCCATTTTAATGGGGGGGACATTTAAAGATGTATATTAGGGAAAACTCTGCTTTGTTCATAGTCATTTCCAATTAGGTAAATCCAGGCAGATGACAGATCATGCTGTTGAGCTTTGGGGACTGAAGTTAATACATGCTTACCTGCAATTACTTGTCAAACAATGAAGTCTTTAAGTAGCCCAGAGGAAAGCTATTTGTCACTTGTATAATAAAAATGTAAACCTTAAAACATCTGTGAGTTGTCATGTGCTGTTTGCTGAAGTCACTGAATTTCTTTGCCTGCCTTAATGGTTTCTGCAGTTTGTTTCAAATAATAAAAAGTTTGGTACAAGAAGTCTTTAGAGACAACATAAACAGGTTGAGAAATGCATCATTTAAAGTTCTGGATATGAGGGAGGAGGCTCACCTTTATGTATCCAGTTTGTAGTTGGTTTAAAATGCATTTAAGATGTTTTTCTTCAATGCCAACAATATAACCTCACCTGTCACTCAAAGAACTCCTGAGTTTGTCTAACCATTCTAGGCACTTGCCTGTCATTGTGACTGGGGGAATTTGTCAATGATGCTTTTCAGAGTAGAGGGCATGAATCCCTTCTATGACTTTCATAACTTCACATTAGTCATCTTAGGCTATGGTGGCCACCTCAGGTTGCATTTATAATCAGTAAGGTCACCATAGGGTGACTAATTTAATCTTAAGTGCAAATGAATTTCTCTCAAAAGAGGAGCTGTATAGACTAACAGTCAAAGTTGTTGACCTGCATTTTGTCAGAGGCTCATCAGTATGTAAGAGTATATGCTTGTAGTATGATGAATAATTAATCCTCACAATGGCACTGTTTCAGAATGTGCACAAAAAAGCATGACTAGTTTTGTCAGGACAGCCCTGACAATCTGCTTATCTCGTGCTGTAAGAAAATATTATTTTAGGCTAGCATGAATTTGAAAGAATAGAATTTGCTGCTACAAAGGAATGTATTTGAAACATAATTTATGACTAACAAGCTTTCTGCTGCTACTAAGTGACTGTCACAAAAGATAGTTGCTAAGATCATATTTATTGATATAAATAAAAAAAAATAAAAAGCAACAAAAAAAATCTTCCCTAAGTTGCTTTCCGTGTTGTATTTCAGCTAACTTTTAAGTGTAAGAAACATGTAAGTAGTATATAAGGTGACTTGCATTCTTGTATTTCCTATGAATTAATCAATTTAAGGCAGATGAAATGATCAGTCTTCCTCCTCCCCCATTTACACTTGTGAAGTTCAATGGAACCACTGTATTCCTTAAAAAA
>WAAF01019280.1:259616-370698 GCA_013400475.1 Tricholaema leucomelas
GAGGTTGGTTGATACCAACTCTGATCTTTTTGCCTTTCTTCTTTTGTATACATCTCAGCAAGACTGTGAGCGAAGTAGACCTCACCATTGTTTTCATTTTACAGCCTATCATCTAGTTCTTCTCACCAAAACATGCTAGCTAGGCTCAAACTAGCACACCCAGCCCACAGATATGGCTTTGCATGAGTCAGAAGTCTTTAATCTGCTAATTATGCATGAAATGCAAGACAGTGTAGGAGAGGAGAGAATTTGGCCCTTAGTTATATCTTAGTAGGCCTTTTAATTTTTCTTAGTTTTCATTGTGAAAGATTTCTCCACTATTGCCAGTGCTACTCTAGCACTTATGTACTTATATTTCATAGATTTTTTTATACCTCTAGTCAGATCTGCTTTTGTCTTACAGGGAAAGAAAATTAAAAGACCACTCTGTTATCTCATATTTCACTTAAGCCTAACATATATTTGCTGAGGGGTAAAAAAGGTGGAAGAAAAAAGGGAAATGTCAAAAATTAATAATAAATGGCATATAAACAGAAGCAGATTTTCTGTGATATGTTACCCCTGATAAACTTGATAATGTTTCCCAAATGTGTTGCCTTGGTTCAGATCCAAATCTACTGGTCAGGGTTTATGTGCTATTTTTAATTTTACTGCTTAAAAAGCTTTACATCATCTTGTAGGAATTCCCTCCTACTGCATAGCTGTGTCGTTATTTGTAGGTTGAAATTAATCTTAATACAGGTTCATATAAAACATGTGTTGCCACAGAGGCAGCAAAAAAAAGATGGAGCTGGGGGGGTAAAACAAGCTGGAATTGTAAGGAAACCTTTTTCTTTTTCATGAAATATGTTCTCCTTTGAGGTCACTCTGCTGTTTGATATTGTAGACTGAGGTCTTTCCATTCAGTAAACTCTGCTTGCCCTTTAAACAGTGAAATCAGAACGTGAGAGGTGAATACAAACAACTATAGACAGGAGGACCTGGAAATGTTTAGGATTGACAAAAAGCCTCTAGAGCTAGGCAGTGAAATCAAGAGGTATTCAAGTCCTGGGAATACTTAGAAATTGTCTTCAATAGGTACTGCTGCACTGACTTAGTGGTTACTCTAGACTGGTATTAGTGGAGAAGTTTTTAGAGAAAGCATCTTTCTCAACATAAAATATTACAGAAGCATTAAAATGGACTGAGAAAGGAGTAATAATTCCAACAGCACAAAACACTGACAGTACTAATGCAAGACCAACAACCCTAGAAATAAAACAGCTTGCAGTGTTACCTGATGATCAGTCTGTTAATCATAGAATCATAGAATCAACCAGGTTGGAAGAGACCTCCAAGATCATCCAGTCCAACCTATCACCCAGCCCTATCCAGTCAACTAGACCATGGCACTAAGTGCCTCAGCCAGGCTTTTCCTGAACACCTCCAGGGACAGTGACTCTACCACCTCCCTGGGTAGCCCATTCCAATGCCAATCACTCTCTCTGGGAAGAACTTCCTCCTAACATCCAGCCTATACTTCCCCCAGCACAACTTGAGACTGTGTCCCCTTCTTCTATTGCTGGTTGTCTGGGAGAAGAGACCAACCCCCGCCTGGCTACAACCTCCCTTCAGGTAGTTGTAGACAGCAATGAGGTCTGCCCTAAGCCCCCTCTTCTCCAGGCTAAACACCCCCAGCTCCCTCAGCCTCTCCTTATAGAGTTTGTGTTCCAGGCCTCTCACCAGCTTTGTCACCCTTCTCTGGACACTAGTGTTTCTTCACCGTTATCCCATATCAAATAGGAGACAAGCTGCAGCAGTTATCATTAAATACTGAGTTCATGCTTCAGTGCCCAGCCTTATCTAAATTCACTATTCTGCAGTAAGCTGGGTGTGATGAGCTTCATCACCAGGTATTTGATGAATTGGCTTAGCACAAATTCTTAATTCTAGGCGGTTACTTCTGGAAGGCAGGTAAGGCACGTGTCAGTCATTAGAAACAAGGAAAGGATATGAAAATAAGAGCCCAGTTAGGTAGCAGGCCATGTCAGACTATGTCAGAGCCATGTAGTTCCCTTAATAGAGAGGAAGAAGCAGCACAGAAGAGGCAGCAATATCGTCATTTGCTTCTGTGAGGTTTTTGATGCTACCCCACAGTGCTTGGAAGTAGCTAAAGAAATGCAGTCTAGCTAAATCTGTTACAATATGAATAAAGATCCTTTCTTGAATGCAGACACTCCAGCTGTACAACTGTATGACTCCAAGGTATGGATGTGAGTGGTGAGTATCTCTTAACATGATTCAGTTCCACCCCATGCCCCAGCACGTGCTCCACAGCTCAAGCCTTTGCTTTGTCAGTTGTGGCAATGCGGTTAAGGAGGTAGAGAAATATTGAGGATATAGTTCTAGTCAGAATGTGCCTGTCAGCCCACTGGCCAGAGACTAGACCTGTTTAAGACTGACTTTGAATCTTACTCCAGGTAACTGTGGTTCAAGAAGACAGAGATACTGAGTTGGGAAAAACCAAAGACAGATGTTCATCAGACATTGATTTTGCATTACATTATACCTTTTGTGTACTTATTCCTTTAAACAAGAGCCTAAATATGTTCATTTGTATTAAGGAAAAGGTTACCTTTTCTTGATTGGTGTTATATAAAACTGTAGCCAGCTGATGAATTACAAACTCTGCCATGCAGTCTAAAATATGAGGAACTTAAATGCTATCCCTCATCCCCTGCTGAAACACTGTAAGAATTTACCCTGCTTAAAGTTTGTGAACATTAAGGGAAAACCCTAACATTCTGGCAATAGTATTTGTAAAGCTTCAGTGGAAATTAATGGATAAAATAGCCCTGTGTTGGCTCTCACTAGGAAAGCACTCTTTTGCCTTTGTTTACCAGTTCATATAACAGGGATAATTATGCAAGGCTAGATCATTTAATCAGTGGATTAACAGGGCTTGTATGAGTATGCTGGAGTCAGAGATTACATCTGGTTTTCTTCCTTATTTGAATGCCCTTTAACTACAAGAATGGTTTGCTAAAGCCATGAATTACAACTAATAAATTGGAGAAAGCTGAAGTACATAATGATTATGAGTAAAATGTGACTCTCCCTTTCTTATTCCTGCTGTATCATTATAAAAGATAGTCAAGAAAAGAACAACTACTAGCAAAAACCCCAAAAAGCAACACAACAACAACCAAAAAACCCAAACGTTACAATGGTGGATTTAACAGCCCTGTGTGTCAAACAACAGCGGCCCCTGTGAACCGTTCTGTATCTGAGTTCCATTGCTCCTTGATCTTACCTGGGGAAGAAAACTCCTTTCTCATTTTTCAGCATAAGCTGTTGAGCACAATGTTTTGGAAGCAAACTTAATTTCAGTATTACACATTTTGTGTGCTCTTTGGGTGTTTTTAATACACCTGCAAAGCCAGGGGTGTGTGAGTCGCTGCTGACAGAAGCTAAATGCTGAGCAACTGACGTCCCTACCCTGCGATTCACTTTGTTGCCAGAAGCCAAAAGTTTCAGGATGTGTTTAGTGAAGCTCCTGGTCCCTGGCCGAGGCTATTGTAATAGGACATTCCTGCAGACTGCAGGCTGGTTTAAGGGAGAGACTTTGTGTGCTGAGAGCTGGGATTCCAAGCTCTTCTACATCCTGAAGAAGCCAAAGAAGGAAGCAGGACACAGCAGCAATAAGAACAAAAACAGAAAAATGGGCTGTCTATAGGACTGGGGAGGGGAGGAAAGGCAGAAAAAAAACACAGAAAGTTTCTGAGTGAGTTGGAAGAGGGAACAATGCAGCTTTATTCATACCATATGCCATGGAGAGTGATGTGTGTGTGGCTCAGAAAAGAGTTTCCTCACACAGACACATGTGTAAACATGGCTTAGGAGCCTGGCTCTCTTTGTTACGTATTATTTATACTCTAGTGTAATTCCATTCCATCCAACCAACCAAGCAGCCAAACAATTTTTCTTTAAGAAAAATACTAGAAAAAAATATTATCCCTATGGTAAAAGCCTCAGACAAGAAATCTCATGTTAGCTATACATAATATTGCTCCATTTGTAGTGGGAAGGTAACGAAAGCAATATAGGAAACCACTTAGGTCTTGCGCTCTGTTGAGTATAGAATGGCACATACACATCTTTAAGATGCCTATCTATAACAGCAAATTAATACACAGCCTAAATATAAGAGAGACTGATATACAGGACGAGGGGGAATGGGTTTAAGCTGGAAGAGGGGAGATTTAGACTGGATGTTAGGAGGAAGTTCTTTACAGTGAGGGTGGTAAGACACTGGCACAGGTTGCCCAGGGAGGTTGTGGATGCTTCCTCCCTGGAGGTGTTTAAAGCCAGGATGGATGAGGCCTTCTAGTGGGAGGTGTCCCTGCCTATGGCAGGGGGTTGGAGCTGGATGATCCTTGAGGTCCCTTCCAACCTAAACCATTCTATGATTCTATGATAGAGAAGGCAGACGAGGTCTCTGATGAGCTGAACCATTCCACAACTTTTCCACCTGAGTAACGACTACATGAAAGCTGAGGAAAGACCTCACTGTTGGGTTTAACTGTGGATATACAACATGAGCCTTCTAACTGTATTATTTAGGTTGTGGGGTTTGCTTTTGAGAACAGATTTTTGTTTGTTTTGTCTCCTGCCTTGTTTGAAAAGGCAGAAACTGGAGGTTGTCAGTGAAACGATTCTAAGATGCAAGGGTTACTACAGATGTTATCTGCAGTAACCATTGGCAGCAGGTTGAGTATCGGCTCACAGACTTGTGTAACAGCTTTCTCTCTGGTTTGCCCTAATACTTAATCATAACCAAACTGGGAAGGCAGCACTAAATTCACATAGGTAGCACAGAGGCCCAGGATGAGAACTGGAAATTTAATGTATTTCAAATATGGAACTGTGACCTTGTAATCCACCTACAATGGCGACGTAAGTAGAGTACTTTAGTACTTTGCTCCTATCTTAAGTGAATTTCCTATTTGCCAAGGTTATTTTGAACTCTATTTCTGGCATTCACTGTATTATTGGGGTGCAACTGCAGGGTCCATCTACAATGTCTGAAGATATAAAGGGCATCTCTTCTACCTGCCCCCAGCACTGTTCATGCATTCCCATCCTACTTCTTAATCTGAGTCAGGTGTCACAGCACTTTTCCCTCTGATAGGCAGTTGAAAACTAATCCTTTTGGGGATTTTTGGGTTACATGTGGCTTCGCTAGCAGCAAACAAGGCTCTTACCTGAGGAGACCCTGGTTTTGCAGGGAAAAGAGCCTACGTGTATAGCTGTGAGCCAAACTGTGATCTGTGACATGTTTTATTTTCAAGCATAGATATAGCCTGAGGTCATCAAATGCACATTTCCCACTTCTTTCATATCCAATCTGCAGATTAAAGTGAGGAAATGTGAGTTGCATTTACCACCTCTTCTCTTGCAAATGAGACAGCTGTGGTGAGGGCAGGACAATTGTGGCTTTTTTATTTTTGCAAACAAAGTAGCCCACAGCTGGATCTAAGGTGAGGGTGAGCAACATAGCAGAGTTTGTATCCATATACACAAGGCCCCATGCTAAGAACTGAACAATATAATTCGGGCATTTATTTCCTAATTTAGATCAGGGCAATGGAGTTTTTGAAGCAGCTCTGTTGTCCAGATGGTGAAGCTGTCTTAGAGCACATGAAGCAACTCCTTTCCCCAATATTAAACTAGGAGATGTGCTCCAGAAGTTCACTTCACAGCTTTAGATGCTATTGAGTGTTCAGTCCCTGGCACCAGAATAGATCTAACCTTAAATAAGACCTCCACAATAAATGTACAGGGGGCATCACATCCTCAGCACCAACAGTTCTGCTCTACAGAACTTCCTCTTGGGTCACACAACTTCTTAAACCAAATAATGATGAGGGTTTTTTTTGGGGGGGGGTTTGTTGGTTTTTTTGGTTTTTTTTTACTTTAATACTTTGACAATATATTCAGGAAAGGGCCAAATTAATTGTTACTTAATACTAGACGTAGTTTCATTTTACCCTTTTTTATTGCAATGCTATCATCCACAGTGAGCAAGACATGGTGTAAAAGGTTCAGCATTTTCCATGATTTCCCAGCAATCACAAGAAGATGTATCAAACTGACCAAAGCTGTAGCAACTCAAACAGGAACTAGAGGTGGTGAGGGGGAAAAGACTTCTGGGAGCCTATTTTCCCTCTACCCAACTGCACTCCATCCTGTGAACATTAGTTAGTAAAGCACACTGGTGTGCAGCATCTTACTTAAAAAGTAATTTGAGAAAAATGATCTTTTTTTTAATCCTATTGTTCCAGTGTTGCATAGTAAACCATAATTCAGAACTCCTGTAAAAATTAGAATCCACAGGAAACAAAACTAAACCTGTGTGTTGAGAGGTGCTCCACTGAAGGCAATTCAACCCACATAACCGAGCTGGGATCCACTTTAGAATGATCATCCCAGGTGCAATGAGTAATTGGCTCCTCAATTCGAGAGAGATGTTGAGATACTGGAAGGTGTCCAGAGAAGGGTGACAAAGCTGGTGAGGGGCCTAGAATACAGTCCTGTGAGGAGAGGCTGAGGGAGCTGGGGGTGTGCAGACTGGAGAAGAGCAGGCCTAGGGGGGATCTCATTGCTGTCTACAACTACCTGAAGGAGGTTGTAGCCAGGTGGGGGTTGGTCTCTTCGCCCAGGCAATAAGCAACAGAAGAAGGGGACACAGACTCAAGTTGTTCTGGGGGAGGACTAGGCTGGATGTTAGGAGGAAGTTCTTGCCAGAGAGAGTGATTGGCATTGGAATGGGCTGCCCAGGGAGGTGGTGGAGGCACCGTCCCTGGAGGGGTTGAAGAAAAGCCTGGATGAGGCACTTAGTGCCATGGTCTAGTTGATTGGCTAGGGCTGGGTGCTAGGTTGGACTGAATGATCTTGGAGGTCTCTTCCAACCTGGTTGATTCTATGAGTCTATGAAATTCTCTCTACTTTTTCCCATATTAACTTTCTTGTTCCATGTGGTTTTAATAACTTCCAAGTGTGAGAGTCTGATAGGTGAAACGATTGAGAAGGATTTTGTTATCAGGAACAATGTGAACTAATTCTGTTTTATTAGCATGATGCAGGATAATTTCTTACAGAAGTATGAAAGCTTTCTTGGGCATATTTCTAACAAAGCCTGCTGGAAGTTGATTCCATCATGAGATAGATCTGTTTTCCAAATATGGTTCTGTATTCTCTGTCAGAAACATTTAACACAAAATTATAATTTCATTAGGCAATCTCAATCCAAAACCAATATATCTGTGTAGAACATTGCTCATAGCAATGTTTTTCATTAGTAAGAACAATAGAGAACAAGTTGAAGTTTCAACACATGGACAGAGACTGTGTGTAGAAAGATCTGACACTGTATTTTATGGGAAAATACTATCAGGGCAATCTAAAATAAATATTGTGATACAGCTAACTGTTATCAGTGCAGATTGCTGAACATTTAATGGCATGATGCTATATAATACAGTGGTGTTACTCAAAATGAGATAAATGTTGCAGTTCCCCTATGTGAATAGTCTCATTGAAAGAATCAGAAACAGATGTATGACAAAGCAAGCAGCATTTTAATTCTAAGTTTTCAACTTTGCCCAGCAGTGCCTCTCTGAGTCACAGTGATGAGCGGTATTCCCATCGTTTCTGTTCAGCTTTATTCACTCATCCAAGTCAAATCTAGCAGCTTTACACAAGTAGAAGTTCTGTCTCCTAGAAATGTCAAGATCACCTGTGATTTCAAAGCAAAACTTATGTGCCTACAAATAATTGTGCTCACTCCACCATTCCTACAGCCTTATTAAAGCTGCTCTCAGGAATGCAGAAATCACAGCCCCAGGAAGTGAGCAAGTTGAAAGGTGCAGATCAGAACATGTAAGGTAACAATTAGAGAACTTCACCTGGGTCTCGAAACTATTCACTAATCACAGCAATACACCAAACTCTTAAATAATTTCACAAAATCACAGAATGTCAGGGGCTGGAAGAGACCTCAGAAGATCATCCAGTCCAACTCCCCTGCCAGAGCAGGGTCACCTATACCAGATCACACAGGAACGCATCCAGGCAGGTTTTGAATATCTCCAGAAAGGGAGACTCCACAACCCCCCTGGACCTGTCACCCTCACAGTGAAAGAACTCCTCCTCATGTTTAAATTAAACTTCCTATGCTTCAGCTTACACCCATTGCCCCTTGTCCTGTCACCAGGCATCACCGAGGGGAGCCTGGCTCCATCCTCCTGGCACTCACACTTTACATATTTATAAACATTGATAAGGTCACCTCTCAGTCTCCTCCAAGCTAAAAAGCCCCAGGTCCCTCAGTCTCTCCTCATATGAGAGATGTTCCATTCCCTTAATCATCTTTGTGGCTCTATGCTGGACTCTCTCAAGCAGTTCTATGTCCCTCTTGAACTGAGTGGGCCCAAAACTGGACACAGTACTCCAGATGTGGCCTCACCAGGGCAGAGTAGAGAGGCAGGAGAACCTCTCTCGACCTACTAGCCACACGCCTTCTAATACACCCCAGAATAGCATTGCCCCTCCTGGCCACAAGAGCACATTGCTGGCTCAGGTTCAACCTCCCATCAACTAGGATCCCCAAATCCTTTTACCCTTTGTCAACTCCCAACGGGTCAGTCCTCAACCTATACTGATACCTGGGGTCGTTCTTTCCCAGGTGCAAGAGCTCTACACTTGCTCTTGTTGAATTTCATTAAATTTGTTCCTGCCCACAGCAACCAAATTCCTCAACAGCATGGTGGAAATGCCAGCATCTGTTTGAGAATAGGCACAAACCTTACTGTCAGTCTGAAGTACTATATTGCAAGCTATTTAAATAAAGGAATTGGAGGGGGCAATGTTTTTTCTTTTCTCCTCTTTTCTCCTTTCCTTTCCTCTCCTCTCCTCAGCCATATGGCTTGCAGCTGGATTACTCAATGATAAGAGTCACATTTGGTATGCAATGCCAATCAACGCCTAAACACTTTTGAAGGTGTAACATTGTATGAAATCCAAATTCCTGTAATTTAAAATAGTAGCATTGCTGCATAAAATGATTTTACTCCCCTGCTTTTTAAATTACTTGTTTATGTGCTGACAAAAAACTAAATCAAATCTGTTCATCAGCAATACAAAGTGCTTTATGAAATTAGTAAGAACAGGTCTGTGTTTTGTGAAGTCAGATTTCCAATCTTAAGAAGCAAAGCAGTCCAAAGGCTGATAATCAGGTTTACTTTTTTACCTTTCAACCTCACCTTTCTAGATTGTTGCTTTTCCAATCCATCTAGTTGTCATTTATACTAACACTTGCTCATTTAGCATCATGGTATTATTATTCAGTTTAATATTATGCATTCTGCATTGCTCACCTGAAGTCTGAATGCATGAAAATGTTTGCTGTGTAACATTGTGGACTCAAAAGCCTCTGTATTAATCAGTTTTGCTGTGTTTTGCTGAAGTAGTAGTTTCTGTGTATTGACTAGTAACACAGGGAATACTGGGTACATGAATTAAGGTATATCAAGAGCAAGCTCAGACAGTCTTTTTAGGTCTCTGAATCATCATCCACAGGTGTAACTGCACCATATGTACACATGAAGACAAGCATTAGTCCTCTCTCCATTATTTATCTCTCAAGCACAAAAAAAAAACCACTCACAAAATTAGCTATGCTCAATAACTGCACTTGCAGGGAAAGCACAGCCTTATGCTGATGCATAAAAAGGGCCACTGATGTGATTTTTCTATGCTTGTGTTAAAACAATATCAATATCCCAAATTCTGTGCACATTGTTAAATTCAACTCTTTTTAAAGATCACTCATTCTTCATTCAGTCATTACCCCTTTCCAAGCAAAATTAAATACACTATTATCTCTTTTATAATATTTGTTCTTAATCCTTCATGATCCTTCTTGTCTCATTATCTGAAATATAGCAGAAAGTGAGCTAAAAAATCCAAGTTAAACTGCAGGGAATTTCCTGCTTTCTAATCAGAGATCTTTTTTTATCTCATGAAGTAGCATTACTGCTGTGCTTCCAGAAGTTTTGAAGCTTTTTTCCCCCCCTTTTTCTTCTTAGTTTGTACATATGAGTTTCATGCACGTATTCAGGAGGACTTTGGATACTTTGGAGCATCTTCAACTTCAAACAGTTTTGAGGGAATGATTGAATCAGAGAATTAAATGTTTGTGTCACTGGAGAACTAAACAAGCAGTTATAAAGGTGTTTAATGGATATTTCTCCATATCTAGAACTTCCAAGCAGGTTAGGTGGCTTTTATCTTTTTGGACATGCACCGTGGACACCAATTAAAATCCTCTTGATGTGAGACTTGTGAAGGTCTAGCTTAATCTGTCCAGTGAAGAATGAAGCAGGAGGAATCCACCTCTGGTGCTCCTTTTCTCTCTAAATGTCTCCACCTAGAAGCCTTGTGTGATATGTTTCATAACACCTGTGCAATGGTCACATCTGACGGTCATTACAACTAATAAGGACAAAGTACCTAAAGTAACAGAGGATTGACTAGTGCATTCAGTGCCTTAGGTGGCTGAAAATGTGATGGAGAGTGACCCAGGAAAACAGATAACCTGCTGTTTTGGATGCTGTCCTAGTTTGAGCTAGAACAGAATTAATTCTGCTGTGTGATTTTTGTATTTTAGCTCAACCTCTTGTAAGCAACATGACTGTTTGCAGTTAATGACACATTTTCACAGTGTTTGCTTCTAGCAGTGATAATGCTGGATGTTTCCAGTTAGTACTAAGGACAGGTGTGCAGAACAAGGCCACTGCTAAATCTTGTATATCACATTGGGGTGCAGAGCAAAAGGCTGCATCTACAGGGAGAAGTGGACAGTTCAGGTGACCCTACACTGACCAACTAGGTATTCCTTCAATATACATCATACTCAGTATAAAGCTGGGAATCCAAGGGATCAAACTCTCTTCTTCAATGTCCTGCATCTATGGAGGGCCCAGTCCATTCTGTCTTCAGTCCCAATCCACATGTTTCTGAAGCCAGATCCAAAATCCAGCTCCTGCATCTGGTTCTTATCTACCACTGAGTCCAGTCTGAGACTTCTGCCACAGCATCAGTGATGACAGTGATGAAATTGTCACCAGGAGAGTTAGGTTCAATATTAGTTTTGTATATATTTGCATATATTTCATCCTTATTTACATTAAAGATGGCTTAATTTTATTTTCCAGTCCAAGTCTCTCTCCCTTCTTCCTTTTTTTTTTTTCGCCTTTGGGAAGGGTGAAGGGTTAACAGAGAGTGCCTACTACTCCCAGCCACCGCTTAAGCTGTGGGACTGGGTACGAGTCTGTCTGACCCTTCCGTACGGTGCAGCGGGCGCTGTGCTCGGCTCCCTGTCCGGGTCTCGGCGGTTCCGCAGCAGCAGTGGCCCTCGGCAGGGGCGCCGGTGGGGGCCCGTGGGGCGGACAGAGGGCGCAGGGGCCCCGTAGGAGAGGAGACCCGGGGAGAGTTGAGGGCAAGGGGCAGGATAATGATCGCAGTGTGTCGGGCCATAAACCGCGCAGTGCTGGGGAGGGCACGGGGAAGTCGTGTCGGTTTCTGCTCATCCATTACCTGTCAGGACTCTGCTCCAGCAGCCCCGAGATGAAAGAGCCCAGCTTTGTCTATTGTCTCTTTCGCCGGTCAGTCTGGAACCGCTCCCGCGCCGGAGCCTTGATGTTAATCCCAGAGAACGGGGGGCTGTCTGTCGGGCCAACACGCCGGCAGTTCAGTAAAAAATCATTCTGGGGTAGACGCTCCGCTGACTTATCTTCGCTATCATGTTGCTCCGTGACTTTGCTAGCAGTGCTAAACCTTTTCCCATCCGCGGCAGGGCTCCGGGGACTGGCTCACATGCGCCCGTAGCCCGACCCCGGCCCCGCCGCGGCATCACTGAAATGATGGGCTGCGAAGAGCTGCACATCGCTTCCTGCAGAGCTAAGGGGGGGGTGACTTTCAGTTTCCGAACCTACAGCAAATGGTCCCTTTCTGAGCACGCAGAGCTGAAAAATGAACGACGTGTCCACACCAGGAACACTAGGGCTGGAACACAGCCCAGTGAGGAGAGGCTGAGGCAGCTGGGGTTGTTTAGCCTGGAGAAGAGGAGGCTCAGGGGGGACCTCATTGCTGTCTACAACTACCTGAAGGGGGGTTGTAGCCAGGTGGGGGTTGGTCTCTTCTCCCAGGCAACCAGCAACAGAACAAGGGGACACAGCCTCAAGTTGTGCCAAGGGAAGTATAGGCTGGATGTTAGGAGGAAGTTCTTCCCAGAGAGAGTGATTGGCATTGGAATGGGCTGCCCAGGGAGGTGGTGGAGTCACCGTCCCTGGGGGTGTTCAGGAAAAGCCTGGATGAGGCACTTAGTGCCATGGTTTAGTTGACTGGATAGGGCTGGGTGCTAGGTTGGACTGGATGATCTTGGAGGTCTCTTCCAACCTGATTGATTCTATGACTACATGACCCAAGTGGTTTCCCTCTGTATGTTTTTTATTTTCCTCTTTACATTGACTACTTTTACTAAACACTTCTGTCATGTGTATTTATAAAAAACAAAACCCCTGCTCTGCCTCAGAACAGTTTTTTCATGTTTCCTAGGGCATGCAATTTCCCTCCTTGCCTGAAGTTTAACACCAAAAGCCTGTCACCTTTACCATTATCTTGGGAATCTTGAATAAAAAGTATAACTAATGTCTCAAACGTGGGGAATCAAAGTTCAGTGTTATGGAGAAGCTGTTGTGGCATAAATCCTAACCTCTGTCTTGACAACCAGTTGAGGCTTTTTTTCTTCTCACTCAATGTCATAGTAGATGAAAACATTTGCTGTATCTGCATTGCAGATATATACCAAGTGCTAGTTTTTTGTTATCTGTCTAGCAGATGATCAAATCTGGGGGGATGGAATGAAGCTGGAGATGGGTAGGTTCAGGCTGGACATGAGGAGGAAGTTGTTCACCATGAGAGTGGTGAGACCCTGGAATCGGTTGCCCAGGGAGGTGGTTGAGGCCCCATCCCTGGAGGTGTTTAAGGCAAAACTGGATGGGGCTGTGGCCAGCCCGATCTAGGGTGGGGTGTCCCTGCCCATGGCAAGAGGGTTGGAACTAGATGATCCTTGTGGTCCCTTCCAACCCTGACTGATTCTATGATTCTGTGATTGTATGAAATAGAAAAAGGTCAATTAGGCATATCCTGGTGAGGTGTCAGAAGCTGTATCTGAACACTGAAGTTCAGTTACACCTGAATCTGTCTGAGACATCTTCAATTCTCTAGGAATGTCTTGTTTTGGAAGCATCATGTGGTGATGAGTGGTGTCCCTCATGGACCTATGCTAGGACCAGGACTGTTTAATACCTTCATCAGTGACATAGACACTGGACCAGAGACCTGGACAGGCTGGAGAGGTGGGCCCAGGACAACCTCATGACATCTAACAAGGCCAAGTGTAAGGTCCTGCACCTGGGTCGGCGCAATCCCAGGCACAGATACAGGCTGGGTGGTGAATGGCTGAGAGCAGCCCTGAGGAAAAGGACCTGGGGGTCTGGGTTGATGAAAAGCTCAACATGAGCCGGCAGTGTGCACATGCAGCCCAGACAGCAACTGTGTGCTGGGCTGCATCAAGAGCAGTGTGGCCAGCAGGGCAAGGGAGGGGATTCTCCCCCTTTACTCTGCTCTCCTCAGACCCCACCTGGAGTACTGTGTGCAGTTCTGGAGCCCCCANGACACTGGAACAGGTTGCCCAGGGATGTTGTGGATGCTTCCTCCCTGGAGGCTTTTAAGGGCAGGCTGGATGAGGCCTTGAGCAGCCTGCTGTAGTGGGAGGTGTCCCTGCCTATGGCAGGGGGTTGGAGCTGGATGATCCTTGAGGTCCCTTCCAACCTAAACCATTCTATGATTCTATGAACTGAGCACACATTCAGCAAATTTGCAGACAACACCAAGCTGACTGCTGCAGCTAACATGCCTAAGGGACCAGACACCAGCCAGAGGGACCTGGGCAAGTTCAAGAACTGGGCCTATGTGAACCTCCTGAAGTTCAGCAAGGCTAAGTGGAATGTCATGCACCTGGATCAGGGCAATCTTTAGTATCAATACAGGCTGAGAGACGAAGGGTTTGAGAACATCCCTGTGGAAAAGGACTTGGGTAAAATGGTGAAACAGGTTGCCCAGAGTGGTGGTAGATGGTAACATTCAAGATCTGGTTGAATGTGAGTCTGAGCAACCAGATCTAGCCAAAGATGTCCCTCGCTGCAGGAGAGTTGGACTAGATGACCTTTAAAGGTCATGTCCAACATGAACTGATGCATTATTCTATGATTTTAAGAGCTTAGGGCTATGAACATGATCAGCTCATGCTGGTTGACTTGGGAGCCCAAGGAACAGGCTTAGGCATGGTTTAATTTTGAAGTATAGAAAACATCTGGTCAAAATAAAGAAAGAGGGGGAAAGAAAAAACGGATTTTAGGCCCTGTGGACTCAGGAGAACCATGCATTTCTATTCCATATGTAGTTCACAGAAAGAGTTAAACATCCCTGATGAGATATAAGGGTAATGGGCATGACATCATATTCTTTGGGCATAGTCTGTGTTTCTACCTTGAAGCAGCTACTAGAAACAGGTCCTCAAATCTGACTGTGTGCTAGTTTGAGCCTAGCTAGAATGTTTTGGTGAGAAGAATTAGATCATAGGCTGAGGAATTAAAACAATGGTGAGGTCTACTTCCCTCACAGCCTTGCTGAGATGTGTAAAGAAGAAAGGCAAAACAAAGATAAAGTCACTTTTGCTCTGCACTTCACTTGGGCAGCTGGCTCTGGGTTGTGCTCTGAGCTCTTTGCCTGCTGGAGAGCTGGGGCTGCTGGCTGAACTCCATCTNTGTGATTTCTAAAGTGGAGGGTGGGGGACACCCAAACCATCACAGACTGTGGGCCTGGCCATCATGCAATCATTGCAGGGTCCATTGTGCTCCTGAGATCCACAGCTCCAAAACCATGCATGAGCAAGGGACAGAAGGCAAGGCTTCAAAATGTCCTTTGATATAAAATGTACCAAAAGGAATGGCTATCTGTAAAAATCACTCTTTCCTGTAAGTTCTTAAATGCCTTCAATGGAAAGACATGAAATTCTTATTGAAAAAGACGGCTAATGTTTCTGGAAGTAAAATCGTGTTTGCAATAGATATTGCTCTTTCATATCATCAGGATGGTATGGTAACAGAACAGGAATTTAAATGAGATGAAAATAAGCAAGTGTATTTTTCACAATGTCATTAGCCTGTCTGTTATTTCTTCACCAGTCAAAACAGAGTGGTCCTATCTCACAACAGCAAATCTCCTAAATCCAGAACAGCCACTCTTCTGAATAAGCTACAAGGAGAGGAACAGAGACACTTCATTGAAATGAAGTTATGCTGGTTTGCAAGCCATACCTTTATCCTCTTTGCAAGAGTATGGTGGCCACTTGAAAAGGAGTAGTGGTGAGAATCAAGGTCTTTTGGGTTAAGGCGCAGGCTCCTAAGGTAGAGGGAGAGTTTAGGAAAAGAATCCCTGTATAGGCAGAGTCAAAATAAAGTCTCAGCATATCACTGGGGCTGTTCTCCTGACAGTTGAAGGATGTCTTTTTAAATCAAGAGATATTTTCTAGTGCTTTTTCTACAGTACTGACATTTGACACGACATTTCAGAAGTGCCTGAGAAACTTTGATGAACCTGACTACTGATTTCCCTATATCCCCTGTGCCTGTAGTTTCATGACTTATCACACGTCAGCTGAGTGACGAGACCTGGTTCTGTGTATATGGCTTTCAGTTTGTAGTAAGTGTAGGTGAAATGAGTCACAGCAGACCTCAGTGAGAAAGGCAATACTTTTATGTTATCCTTGGCAGTAGCAATGGACCACAATTAACTATGTTGGGAGTACTCTGGATCAACTGATACATGTCAACTCATTAATATTCAATAACTTGACCATGTGTCACAATTCTTTAGCTCCTTTAAAATGTCTTAGCAGGGATTGTGCCTTGGGAAGGACCTTCTCTCTTGGACAGATATGATTTTTCCCAGGAGTTTAAGCCTGTGGCAGATGGGGGCTCTTCTGCCCTTGAGGCTCTTGTGAAATACATCTAAATAAGAAAAAAGTTCAAATCCTACCCTGGCCTCTGGCTGATACAGTAAATCTACAGAAGTCACTCCTGCTGAGAGGTATGGATCCACATAGATCTACGCAGAATCACAAATCCTGAGAAAACTGTCTGGGCTGCACAGAAGAGAAGATGTAACATGCATGGCATACGTAAGAGGGACAGGCACAAAGGCAGACTCTTCCCCCCACAGGAGATTTGTGAGAGCTAACATTTGGTCTGTGAGAGAGTTAACTGCTGTCTTGTTCCCTCTGAGTTTGGTAACTGCTGGAGTGGAAGATGCAAGCTCCTTCTTGCAGTGTAAAAAAACAACAGAGTTCGGTGGCTCAGGCAAAAATAAGTTTTAAAATGAGGACATTGCACCATTTTTGTTGTCAGCTAAAGTGGCTTTTTATGGGTATCAGCTTATGGGTCCTGACTTGAGCAATGTCAAGAATGGCAGATTGGTCATCTGGATGCTGAACTGACATGTCCTAAAGGAGTGAGACATGATTCAAGAACAATATCAATACTAATACATAGAATCATGGAATCAACCAGGTTGGAAGAGACCTCCAAGATCATCCAGGCCTACCTATCACCCAGCCCTGGCCAAGCAACTAGACCATGGCACTAAGTGCCTCCTCCAGGCTTTTCTTCAACACCTCCAGGGATGGGGACTCCACACTTCCCTGGGCCGCCCATTCCAATGCCCATCACTCTCTCTGTCAAGAACTTCCTCCTAACATCCAGCCTATATCTCCTCTGGCACAACCTGAGACTGTATCCGCTTGTTCTGTTGCTGGTTGCCTGGGAAAAAACACCAACCCCCACCTGGCTACAACCTCCCTTCAGGTACTTGTAGGCAGCAATGACATCATCCCTGAATGTCCTCTTCTCCAAGCTAAACAACTCCAGCTCCCTCAGTCCCTCCTCACAGGGCAGTGTTCCAGGCCCCTCACCAGCTTTGTTGCCTTTCTCTGGACACATTCCAGTATCTCAACATCTCTCTTGAATTGAGGAGCCCAGAACTGGACACAGTACTCAAGGTGTGGCCTGACCAGTGTTGAGTACAGAGGAAGAATTACCTCCCTTGTCCTACTGGCCACACTGTTCCTGATTGAGGCCAGGATGTGGTTGTGGAGGCAGGCAATTAATGTGGCTGAGTCAGGAATATATAGAAAAATAGAGTTATTTTATTTTCTCAAAAACCTACCTCCAAAACTAGATACAGACATTAATTTAGTTTTAATTAGCAAATTCAGTTAGGTTAAGAAGATCTATAAGGATACCATAGGTAATTTTGACTATTTTGGAAGTCAGGAATTGGAAAAGGCTGAGCTATTAAACATAGCATCCCCCACTATTAATCAGGCTGAGCCAAAAGTTTACTCACAGGTGAGTCAGGCTGGCTGAAGGGAAGGGCAGTGCAGATGCTTGTCCCCTCGCTCCTCCGAGAGTCATTAAGGCCTATTGAGCCTGCATAAAGGGTGCTTATGGTGGGAAGCCGTCCAAAGTGGAGACAGCCCTGTCCCTCAGGAGCTTGTCCTTCAGAGCACCAGGGGACTCTTTCTGCAGAAGCTATCCAGGCGGGGGAGAACTCTAAGGCGGGAACCCCAAGGCGGGAAATCCCCCCAATATTTATACCCTTCCTAGACAAAGAGCTGAGTTACCACTTCCTAGGCGCAAAGACCACAGCCAATCCCCAGCCCAATTCCAGTGCTGCAGGGGGGCACCCCTCATGCTGGAAGGGTCCCTTGTTCCCCCCCCATTCACACCTGCAGGGCAGGGGGGGGAACAGGTCTTTTCGTGCCTTTTCCTCTCCCATTCAAACCACAGAGGGAGAGGTATTTTGGGGTATACAGAACTCCAGGACAGATGCCATTGGCTCTCCTGGCCACCTGGGCGTACTGCTGGCATATCTTCAGCTACTATCTACCAGTACCCCAGGTCCCTTCCTGCCTGGCTGCTCGCAGCCACTCTGTCCCCAGCCTGTAGCACTGCTGGGGTTGTTGTGGCTAGTGTAGAACCCTGCACTTGACCTTGTTCAGTCTCATCCCATTGGCCTCTGCCCACCCATCCAGCCTGTCAAGGTCCCTCTGCAGGGCTCTCCTACATGTGTCAGGACAGAAAATGATCAATACTTGCTACTCTTAATAGTTCTCAGTTCTGCACAGCAGCAGTGACAAGTCCATGAAATGTTTTACTGATGACACCATGAACTCTGAGATAAACTCTATGGATGAAGATTTTCAGGTTTACTTTATGGCCTTTCCAATAAGGAGCTTTTTTTTTTCCAATAAGAAAACAATTATTGGCAGCTCTATAAATTATAAGAAGTGCCTGAAGTATACCTTAGCTAATTTATTTTTAATGAGGAGGTAATTAAAAAGCCAATACAGAGCTAGTGATTTCTGCAGTTACATTTACTGGACTTGTTCAGAGTTTCCACTGTTTTCTGACCCATGAGTTTTAAGCCAAGCATCTGCTTTGGGAAGGATTTTGTGCATGTTCATAGAAAATGTTGCCCAAAATCCCCGCAGCTGCTTCAAAAAACTACTACAGAGGTGATTTAGTTTAAATAATCCAATCACCCCCATCTCATGAAGCTTTAAATTCAGCACAGAAAGACTACCTTTTACGTTGTCTGTCCTCATCTTCCCACGGCAGCACAACATATCACCTCATTATCTCTGTAAATTCGTTCTGTTTTCTGATTTCATTGTCTATACTGCCCAGCTCCTGGCTGCCCAGGGAGGTGGTGGAGTCACCATCCCTGGAGCTGTTCAAGGCAAGATTGGACGTGGCAGTTGGTGCCATGGTCTAGCCTTAAGCTCTGTGGTGAAGGGTTGGACTTGATGATCTGTGAGGTCTCTTCCAACCCTGATGATACTATGATTCTATGATACTTTAACAAACCCACCAATTCTCAGGCCAAGTTTCTTTTTTTTAATGTCTGAGCAAGAGGTTTAGCCAGAGACCTCCCAAAGACTGCTCCCAGGCAGCTGTTTTGACCTCTGATTCTCCATCCAGTCTCAGCCTCTTGCCAGTGCTGCAGTTCACATCTTGCTCACATTTTACTTCCAATCTCCTGCTACAAGCTGGAGGGCTTTGTTTGTCTGGTTGATTGGTTATGGTTTTTGGGGTTTGTTTGTTTGTTTGTTTTTGGGGGGGTGGGTTGTGTTTTCTTTTAACAAAGACTCAGTGTCAAGTTCAAATATTAATTTCAAATTTCTAAATCTTTGCTGTCCCTGAAATTTACTGTTTATTCCTTTCCTTTCCCCTACATTTGTATCTTGATTTCCCAGTGAACTTTGGCTTTTCTGAAGCGTGTTTAACCCTGTTTGGATGATTCTGAATTCCTGTAGTACCACGCTTAAAATACAGCATTTTCCCTACAGGGGACCAAAAATGCAACAGAGCCTGGAGAAGCTCCTTTCAACTTCACCCACACACCTGCACAAGGGTGAGGCTCACTCCTCATGACCTCATTCAAAATCCTGACTCAGATAAAACACTCCTTGAAATCGATGGCTGTACAGACTAATTAAGTGCTTCTGGACTAGAATCAAACATCTTGCTGGAAGCCTAATTAGGGATGATTATAAGTTGATTGTCTACAGTAAATAAAATAGGCCTTCATTTTATTGTTTGCACTTCTTGGAAAGTTGAGAGTAACTGACAGGAAGATCACTTGTCTTGATGATGTATTTTGTGCATGACTATAAGCAGTTGACCACTCTTCGTGAATGTTCAACACTATACAAATCTTCCTGCCAAAAATGATGATGATGATGGTGATAAACAAAGCTCCAGAACACGTATTAAAGTTTACCAGAGTTTTTTCAATGAATGTGCCTGGGCTCATTTCTCAGGAGAGAGTTTAGAAACACCATTGCTTTACCTAGCTGTTAATTAAAAGCTCTTTTGAGACAAGTAGTAGTAGAAAAACCGTTACATGAATCCTTCATGAGATTTTAAGTCTGATCATATGCGTCATTTCCATTACATTTCCAGTTCTTTGAATTCTATAACAGGCTCTTGGCTTTACCTTCCCAATGGGATCTGACCAAGCTGTAATCCAAGCATCACTGAAGTAACACTGAAAATCTCATTAGGAATTTCAACGGGGATTGAAGCAGTTTGTGGATGTTGTGTTTTTTTTCTCTTGTTTTCAGGAAAAGTAAGCTAGTAAGAATTATTTGTGAAGTTAAAAAATGGCAATACAAACATCCATATGTAAATTATTCAGTAATAATAGAATCATAGAATGGTTTAGGTTGGAAGGGACCTCAAGGATCATCCAGCTCCAACCCCCTGCCATAGGCAGGGACACCTCCCACTAGAGCAGGTTGCTCAAGGCCTCATCCAGCCTGGCCTTAAACGCCTCCAGGGAGGAAGCATCCACAATCTCCCTGGACAACCCGTTCCAGTGTCTTACCACCCTCACTGTAAAGAACTTCCTCCTAACATCCAGTCTAAATCTCCCCTCTTCCAGTTTAAACCCATTCCCTCTCGTCCTGACATTACCAGACCTTGTAAATAGTCCCTCCCCAGCCTTCCTGTAGGCTCCCTTCAGATACTGGAAAGCCACTATAAGGTCTCCTCGAAGCCTTCTCTTAATAAATGTATGGTATAGTTCCTATGAGTGCAGGAATTCCATATGTAACACAGGGATGGTTATTTAAGATAATTCATGTACTCCAGTGGTATCAAATGAAAGTAGTTTTCAATTAGGCTGATGTTCTGGAGGCCCGACAGCTGATGCTAGGTAAGCTATCTTGAATATTTGCACTACAATCTGAACAATGTAGATTGTGTTCCAAATTTTCAATATACAGTACTAAATATCTAAGCATTGTCATTTACTACTAAATAGTAGGTTTTTGTGCTGTGTATGCTAGGTAAGCTATCTTGAGTATTTGCACTACAGTCTGAACAATGTGGACTGTGTGCCAGATTTTCAATATACAGTACTAAATATCTAAGCATTGTCATTTACTACTAAATAGTAGGTTTTTGTGCTGTGTATGCTAGGTAAGCTATCTTGAGTATTTGCACTACAGTCTGAACAATGTGGACTGTGTGCCAGATTTTCAATATACAGTACTAAATATCTAAGCATTATCATTTAGAACTTTAGTTTCACTCTCCACAAGCTGTAGAATTTCATTCACACTGACATGCATGGGCAAGGGTGTTCCAAAATAAGCCCTGAATAGTAGGTTTTTGTGCTGTGTATTTCAAGTGTAGCAATCTTTCTCTGACTCCATTTCTTTCCTTGACCAGGTGGGGGTGTTCTTGGCATAACATTTCTCAAGAACAAGATCCACAAATAGGTGACAATTCACTACTGATATCTGAGAAGAGTTGGGTTTAGTCTGTGTTCCAACTCTGACAGCATTTTGACTGGATTGTAGAAATGGTCTTATTCTGAGAGTTTTATTACACCAAAATTCACAACAATAAGTCTGGGCTAATGGTTCTGGAGAAGTTTGTTTGCTGATAGCTTTTTTTTTTTTTTTGGTCCTTAAAATGATGGAAAAAAATAAGAATCCTGCAATAATTCTATAGACTATATAAAAAAAAACCAAAACAGATATTTTCTGAATTCAGTTGTTAGTCCTTTCTCTATGAGTTACTAAGGAGCTCCAGAACTATATTATTCTTAATGTTTATATGGACATATAGAGACTTTTAAGCTTTAGTACTTTTATACCTAAAAAAGGGAAGTAGTAGTTTACAGTGAAGATTTTTACAAGATGAAAAGTGGTCCAAGATTTCATGTCACACAGAAAGGCTGTAACCAAGCCAGAAAATGAAGTCAGAGTAGTGCCAAATATAAGACCATCTTTCCTATTTTACTGTCACTCTTCAAGCTTACTAAAAATAGAAGTTGAACAAGTAGCTCCGAGAACTGCTCCACTTGTTCCAGTGCCAAGAAAAACAAAGTGTCAAGAAAATTAATTCAAATTTTGCAGACCTTTACATTAGAGCTGTGGAGAATCATAGAATCAAACAGGTTGGAAGAGACCTCCAAGATCATCCAGTCCAACCTACCACCCAGCCCTGTCCAGTCAAATAGATAATGGCACTAGGTGCCTCATCGAGTCTTTTCTTCAACACCTCCAGGGATGGCAACTCCACCACCTCCCTGGTGTTGTGGTAGGCCTGATAGGCCCAAAATAAGCTTATACATGTCCTGCCTTGCCTAGGCATGTTTTTCTGCTCTATGAGAGGCAATCGTGGGAAAAGGACACAAAAGAACCTGTAGTCACTGAGTCTGGCTTGCCCAAGGTCCTGTGGGAAACAAGGTACACACACCTGCCTAGTGAAAGGCCTGTGCTTTTCCCAAACTAGGAAAAAGTAAGCCTGTGGCTTTGCTTAATATGGTAAGGTTTGGCTAACTGCCATCCTGATTGCCTGTTCTGTGTCCAAAGGGTGATTAATCTCGGCCCACATTGATAATAGGAGATCCACAGGTAAAAAACCTGCTTTGCTCCCCTGCTCTCTCTGCTGTGCTCAGCTACGCTCTGCCATTGCCTGCTGCAATTGCCTACTGCCTTAATGTTTGCTGGTAAACTCCACTGCTGCAAGTTCCCAGGAGCAGACCCTGGATGCCACCACACAATCAGCTTATGTGGTCAGCATGACATCGTGCTGAAACTATGTCCCAGGTTGAGACTATAGGGTTAAGAAAATTTCTGGGGACTAGGAGATTGTTATTCGATCCCATAATTCTGCTGTCTCTTTATGAGCTCACAGCAAGGTCAGGTCGCTCTCCTTTCCTCCTTCTCCTGCCCTGTGTGTGTGGTGGGAGCCACTTTATTGGGAAGAACATGTAAGCAGTAGGCCTCCATAGGCTTGTCTAGGCCTCTTTGGATGGCAGAGGCATTGGGGAGGGAGGATTGGACCACTGGGGAGTGTAGATCTAGTTTCTTTTTGGGATGGGGAGAAATTCAAGGGGGTTTGCCAGGATGCAGTAATTGCTTTGTGGTGTCTATCACTGTATTTCTCTCTAAATATAAGTTTCTCCAATTTCATCAATTTCATTTGTGAGTTTAATTTCTGTTGCTATCTTTAAAAACCATGACAAACTACGTCCTGCCTCTGCACCTGAAGGTCCTGCTTAGCAGTCCTGGACATATATACAGATCATCCAGAAGAAGCCAGAAGAATAAGGTCAGAGATTGTCTGCCTCTTTGCCCAGAAGCCAGGAAGATTCAAGTCTCAACATCTTCTAATGAGACAGAGTTCCCTGAAAGCATTTGGACACTGTCTGAACTGTAGCTGAGCCCTGCAAGTGGGTAACAATAATTTGTGAGTAAATGCTTAAATGCCTCTTTGTAATTCTCCGCTGCCTTCTGCCGTAGAGCAGAAAGAGCTCCTCGAGCCCATCTATTGGGCATCAAGATACTTCTGTGCTCACTGCTGTCCTACTAAGCATCACCACATTGAGAGAAGGCACATTTCATTTTTTATGATTTGAATCACAACCCAGAGTTATCCATGAAATAATATTGGAAGTCCATTACACATGCATTAGCAGCTTATGCTGCTCCCTCTGCAGAATGAGCAATATGAGATCACGCTGCAGTTGTGCACGGGCAGGAATCTCTGCCACCATGCCCATCTGCATGCCAATAATTCTGAATCACTTAACTAGTTTCAACGCATTTTCACGGCAGCTAGCATGAATTAAATATCCAGTTTTATAGGAATAGGTGTCTGAGCAGGAAAAAAAGATGTCATTAGTGGCCTGATTGAGTCAGACCTTCTCTGATCACAAGACTGCAGCATGCTCTCCACCCACTGGAGAATTTGCACAGAAGACAACTATTACGGCTGCTCCAACCACAGGAGAAGTTTTAATTGGTACTCATACCAGAGAATACGACCGCATGACACAAATACATTAAAAAACCCAAGCTTCATTAGGTCTGCTGCAGATGGAGCTGGTCTTCTCTCCAGGAACCACTCTTTGCTTTATTTGTGGCAATTTCACCAGACTTTTCATCTTCAGTTTCATTTGAACTAATCTCGCTCTGTCACAGCTGGCCTGCTGAGCTCTGAGAAGCAGATGTATGAGGTCCCTGACTGCTGCTTGGTGGACCGGACTTGTGCCACTTCAGTGACAGTGCTGTGCAGTTCCTCCACATCCTCTCCCTTTCCAGATCTCTGAGTACTGTGAGCTATTGCAATGCAGATATGTATCAGTGTATTTCACAAAGGGCCCTGTTACATTTACAGAGGGAAAAAATTCTTTTTCCAAAAATGGTGGCTAATGAATCCAGTGAGTTGGTTTTGGAACAGATATATTCCACTCCTAAACTGTTGCCAGTTGTCTGAACAAGCTTGGAACAACCTTCTTTAACTTATAGAACTGGTAGAATTGGTGAAGGTAGTGGAACATATTTTATCATATGTGAGGCATGTTCTTCTTCCATAAAATCAGCTAAATGGAAAGGTGGGACCACAGCAGCTCACCAGGAATGTTTCAGGAGCTATACAGCGTGATATCTATTATCTTCTAATTTTCCCCAAATCTCAGAATACCAGAATTTCTTCTTTCGACATCTTCATGTGAATGGCAAGAAGGAAAGAACCACTACTGACAGATAAGCAATAATATTTCTTTTTTTTTTTTTTTACCTCTGATGGCTACTTGTGTACCTCCCAAAATCATGTGGATGGTCTTGGCAAAATTCCAGGCATTTGTGTTCTATTACATTGCAGCACTGGCAGAAAGCCAAGGAATCAGCAGTTGTGGTTTCAATGAGGAAAAAAATTTTCCCAGAGACTTGGGCTGTGATGGGATTTTAATGTGATCCAGGATGTCTCTTAGGTCAGCAAGTCTTTTCTAGGTGGCGAAAGTAAGTGATATAAAGAGGAAGGCCCTAAAACTTGGCATTCATGGTGCTTTTTGAGGTAACTCTACCCCTGCTCTTGGCATGTTGCCCCTGACTGCATGCAGAGAAACTGTATTCAGTTAATGATATCCATAACTGAAGACTTCATAGAGCTGTGACAAATGCATCCGATAGGTTGCTTTTCTCAGGCTTCGCTTTGCTCTGTTTTTCAAGTGCACACCAGCTGCTGGGAAATGGTATATCAATTCTTGCTGTTAGCCACAGCTCTTAGTACTGAGGTGCTGCTTCAGACTTTTCTGGGAATATTAGCTCCCCTAGACTGAACACATGGACACTGTATACCACCAGTGGACTCATTTTCATTTTCTGTTATAAGCAGTATGCGTTAACAGAAAAGTTATTCTCTGCTTCCTGCAATGCTTGCTCTTTCAGGTAAGAGTGATACAAGAATGTGATAATTAAACCATTATGGAAGTTGCAGTGTCAGGATATATATGATTCTCCACTCTTCTTTCCCTTCTCTTTTTTACCCCTCCTCTTGCCAGCCCCTTGTCTATTTGTGGTATTACATCTCACCATATACTTCAGAACTAGTGACAAGGAGAAGCAGGTATTTAGAGGAAGTTCATTTGCTTGCCAAAAATATTCATTGCCTTTATCACCAGTGGAGACCAAAAAGGAATCAGTTAAAATACTTAGGAATAGCTGAGTTGTTCAGACACACTGAAGGCACTCTGATAAGCTAAATATTGTCACTTGTAAAAGGCAGGAAATGCAAATAAGATGCTGATTCATGTGATCTGAGACTAGAATGCATTTTCAGTTTGTGTTGATGCTGTAAGATTGTCTAATTTCCACCCAGTCTTTTTAATCAAGGGTCAGCAAATTAGCTCAGAAAAAAGAACTGCAGAGGATTTGCACCTGTTTGGTTCAACTGTGAAATTAGCTCTGAGTACTAAGTACACTGCATCCCATCCTACAGTCAGAGACCAGCTGTCAACTCCTCATTCAATCATAGAACCACTTAAATTAGTCATTTGACTGTCTTTAGTGGTGCATCTATTATAGGTACTCTATTCTATGTGTGCTAGAAATGTCAAGTCCTGCAGGTGATGACAGAATAAGTGCAAGGGTATTGCTGAATGGCTTCACTAGGGGCATGCTCTGAGTCCTTGTCCTGCAGCTGTTGAACTGTACTCTATATTACTGTCCATTGAACATCCCCAGGGACTGGAATTTCACCATTTCTGCTGTTAAATTGTTAGGAAGATCCTTGGCAAGTTTTTAGTTGGGGCCAACTTCCCTATCCCAAATGCTTCAGAAATGGTTTGGAAACTATCGCAAGGTGAATGTCATTTCCAGTAGGCACTTCAGGTGAATGTCCTCTGTTTGTCCTCCAGATATCAGTGCAGATTTTACTGTGTCATTTGACCTCAGGAGAGGAAACAACATGGCCCACGTTTAATTTACTGGTGCAGACATTATTTCTGTGTTGCAACAAATATCTGTTCAACATAGACTACTGGAACTCAGGAAGTTTAGCCCAAAAAATTGACATTTATATATGTACTGTAAATAATATGTTACTGTTATTCATCTAGTTCAGATATCAAAAGCTGCACAGGGATATAATACAATTATTATGCTTACTTAGCAACAAGCATGGAGTTCATTACTGAAGGACACTTGAATGTGCTCAAGGGATCCTTGTTTTTTGCGCTCCCCCTGAGCTCCAGGAAGGAAGAAGGGGTGACATTCCTGCTGTGGTGGAATCCACCCTACAGACACATTCAAATCAAGAAGTAGCTTTTATTTCTAAGGCTTTCAAAAAGCTTCTGAAGAGGAAAATGCTTTGGTCTTTACGATGTCCTAGGGGCTTGATCCAAGCACCGTGGAAGCAAAGAGAATTGCTGAGTTTGCAACAGAAGGTGACATCTCAGTGCTGTTGAAATAAATGTCACCAAAATAAACACCACCCTTGATCCACTGAAGTTAATTCAGTCCATAGTATTGAAGAGATCTACCTCCATATCTCTCACCCTTAACTCCTTGAAATAACAATAGTTCAGCAACATATGTCAGTGGTAATGTATTCAAATGCCCTTTCCCCCCCCCACACACAATTGAAATAAAAGCACAATCTACAGGTATAATTAATTGAAACTGGTTACTAATTGATTTTTCTACTATGTTTTATTTTAAAAATACTAAAAGGGATGATCTTGATTAAAAAATGAAATAAAATATTTAGTTCACTGGAGTCTTTCATCTATATCAACTCTGTCTCATTTGTATCTAAGCAATTTGTGATTCATCATGGTGTCAGGAAGGAATCATAGAATAGAATAGAATAGAATAGAATAGAATCAATCAGGTTGGCAGAGACCTCCAAGATCATCCAGCCCAACCTAGCACCCAGCCCTGGCCTAGCAACTAGACCATAGCATTAAGTGCTTCACCCAGTCTTTTCTCTAACACCTCTGGGGACGGTGACTCCACCACCTCCCTGGGCAGCCCATTCCAATGCCAATCACTCTCTCTGGCAAGAACTTCCTCCTAATATCCAGCCTAGACCTCCCCCAGCACAACTTGAGACTGTGTCCCCTTGTTCTGTTGCTGGTTGCCTGGGAGAAGAGACCAACCCCCACCTGGCCACAGCCTCCCTTCAGGTAGTTTTAGACAGCAATGAGGTCTGCCCTGATCCTTCTCTTCTCCAGGCTAAACAACCCCAGCTCCCTCAGCCTCTCCTCACAGGGCTGTGTTCCAGGCCCTCACCAGCTTTGTCGCTCTTCTCTGGACACATTCCAGCATCTCAATACCTCTCTTGGATTGAGGAGCCCAGAACTGGACACAGTACTCAAGGTGTGGCCTGGACAGTGTTGAGTACAATGTAAGAATAACCTTCCTTGTCCTGTTGGCCACAATGTTCCTGATCCAGGCCAGGGTGTCACTGGCTCTTCTGGCCACCTGGGCACACTTCTGGCTCATGTTCAGCCTACTATCTACCAGTACCCCCAGGTCCCTGTTAAAACTAGTCAGGTTATTTACAATAGCAAAAGAAAAAAAAAATCAGCTAAATATGTACTTTTATGAGCTGTAATCTGGAGAAGTGAAGATTTGAGGAGTACAAAGTAAAAGGACTGTTTCTACTGTCAAGCTCATGGTGGAGGTTGAGAGAAGGCAAAAAGAGGAGAGGTAAAAAAGGTAATTTTCTGTGTAATTTTAGTCCATATTTACATTGCTAGATGCTCCTATGATGGATGCCTCAAGATAAATGGTATTTTAGACACAATCTATCAATGTGGAATACCTGGCACAAGTATCTTTCATTTTTCATGCAGGATCATGGTTTGATTTCACATATTTAGCATGTACATAACCCACTGGATGTCATGATATTATTGAGTGGCACTGAGCACTATGTCAAACTCTGTTGAAACTTAGGTGGACAAATAATAGGAAGAGAGAGCTGAAGCTAAATTAACTTGCCTATGAGCAGATAACAATAAATTGGTAGGACCAGTGATTAAACCTGGTTTTCTGACTCTTAATCCCATGCCCAGTTTACTCAGTAATAATGCAAAGTGTAAAATGAAACAGAAATTGCAACAAACTTCTCCATCTTTCTTTTCCCTTCCCTTCTTTTTCCCTTTCCTTGCCTTGCACTGCTCAGCAGAAGCCAAAACAATGGTGTATTATCAACACCCTTCCAGCTACCACTGCAAAACAGCACTGCGAAAGATGCTGTGGGGAGAACGAACTCCATCTCACCCAAAGTCAATGCAATGGGCAAAGAAAAGGGGACAAAATGCAGCTTCAGAAAAATAGTTTAAAGAACACGGGCTTATTAAATAGAGATTTTGGGTAATTTGCTCATACAAATGTGGGAGACATAGCAACTCTTTTCTGGAGCCCCCATTACAAGAAGGATGTGACAATGCTGGAGTGTGTCCAGAGAAGGGCCACAAGGATGATCAGAGGGCTGGAGCACCTCTGCTATGAGGACAGACTGAAAGAGTTGGGGCTGTTCAGTCTGGAGAAGAGGAGGCTCCGAGGTGTCCTTATTATTGAATTTCAGCATGTGAAGGGGACCTACAAAACAGCTGGGGAGGGACTTTTTAGGCTCTCAGGGAGTGACAGGACTAGGGGGAATGGAGCAAAGCTATGGATGGGTAGGTTCAGACTGGAGGTGAGGAGGAAGTTGTTCACCATGAGAGTGTTAAGAGGCTGGAATGGGTCTCCCAGGGAGGTGGTTGAGGCCCCATCCCTGGTGGTGTTTAAGGCTAAACTGGATGAGGCTGTGTCCAGCCTGCTCTAGGGTAGGATGTCCCTGCCCGTGGCAGGGGGGTTGGAACTAGATGATCCTTGTAGTCCCTTCCAACCCTGACTGATTCTCTGATAACTCTATATTTCAGAAACAAGTTTTTAGATATGGTTGGATTGCCTTAATGTATGTATCCTAAAGCACTTGAAATCCAGCAAATCTTTAATTTTTTTATACCATTCCAAAAATTCATATTTTTTAAAAAGTTAAGTTCTCAAAGCATATGCAGGAACAAGTACACATTTTTTTCAGTCTTGACAAACACACCCAATGACACACAGTCCATTCTCATTTCCAAGGGCTTAAACAACATTTTGAGTGCACCTGGTATCCATATAAAAAAATTGCACTTCCAGCTGGAATTTTATCTATGTCCACGTTCTCAAGTAAAAGTTGAGTTGCTACTGAAAAGTCAAACAGTAGCCTCTGAAGAAACGCTAACACAGATACTCCCTTTCACCGTATTTTCAATTGATTCGAGGATGAGCTTCTCAGATGAACTTCATTCTGTACAAAAAGGTAGCCATGAGTATAGATGCACTGTGTGAAAAGGAGTCTGGCCACTGAACTGAAATGAGATGACCAGGAATGCAAACTGTAATTCCTGCATACTGTAATTCCTACAAACCCCTTCCTTTGGCAGCATCTAGTTATAAGTTTATCACAAGACAAGAGCAAATTTGCCACAGGAAGATCTGTTTATGTTCTCTTCCTGTAAATCTTCTTGCTAGTATCAATTCACAGCACTTCTACTTCCTGAAAAATATGCCTTTAGTAATCATCTGGGAATTATACTCATGTTGCTGTCAATATATTTTATATTGTCCATGAGTGATGGCAAATGTGCTGCATGAAGAGACTCCAACAACTGTTTAGAGCCTTGACAACTGCAAAACAAGGATGTTCTGTGCTGGCCTAAGCTTCCAAGAATGAGAGAAGTGCTGGAGCCAACCACATTCTTTGGTATTTTTCCAACTCTGGCAGGAAAATGTATTTTTTTTTTTTTCTTTTTTGGTAACAAATGGCACTAATGAGAACAATGAATTTCAGTAATTAGATTAAGAGGCTTAAACAAACAACCTAACTAAAACAATGAGAGATGAAGATGTGAATACAGGTTATTGTAAGTTTATTGTCATTGTAGACTGGTGATGGTTCAGTGTGCTATCTGGCTTTAGTATAACTTATGTGGTCACAGAGTTCATTCCAGAGCTGCCCATTGTCTATCTGCTACTCAGATTGAGAAGCAAAGGAGCTGGAAGAAAGTAAACCTGAGAGCTGCTGGGGAAGAATTCGACTGCACAGGAAGTAAATTCTTTGTTCAGTCAAAGAACAGCTGTCATTTTTACAGAAAGGTTGGTCAGTCCATGAGTTAACATCTCCATGCTTTTGGAGAATGGCATTCAAATTCCTGCTCTCTGCTGCATATTTTGGGTATAATCTTGAACAATTCACTTGAACCTCAATTTCCCATTAGCTGAAAACTGCAGTAAAAAGCAGGAAAAATTTTGTCTTTCCAGAGTGTTGAAAAGTTTATGACATTCTTGGATAAGAGGAAATGAGCTCATTTAGATGTCTCATGAACCACTGTCATATTTTGCAAATTACCCTAACAATTGGCTTAGTCTAAAACCTGAAGGATGCTCAGTGGAAAGCCTGCCTTTGCATATAGGCTCGTGTTTTCAGTTGAGGAAGTTGTTCTTTCTGTGGTGACATTAGTTCAGTGGTTCTTCATGTGTGAAGTTGTTATACCTTTTCCAAAGTGACCCTTTCATGTTTTAATTTTCTGTATAGTCAGTCATGACAAGCAGGTTTGCAATGAAATTTCGTTTTTACGATGATTAGTAGAGAAATTTGGACATACATTCCCACTGAAGTGGGGACCTACTCTTTATTCTTCAGGACAGAGAAAGCTTTGCTGATAAATTTCTTCAAGAACAAGTGAAACTTCTTTCCACAATTTCAATCTTCCACAGCAGTGTAACAGAATGGATTAAGTGATGAATAAATGTAAGAGTAGTCTTGGACTGAAAACCTACTGACTGGAGATTACCATTTGTCTATGTTTTAGGAGAGAAAATGGAAGCCATGTCTCAAATATTAATGATGTTGTATTTCTTGTTTAGAAAATGGTTTCGTTTACTAAAGCAAAAACAATTTGGAAAACCTGATGGAGAGGAGAGATTCATAATTTTTGATTTGCCATTGGAATGGGCTGCCCAGGGAGGTGGAGTCACCATCACTGGAGGTGTTCAAGAAAAGCCTGGATGAGGCACTTAGTGCCATGGTCTAGCTGATTGGATAGGGCTGGGTGATAGGTTGGACTGGATGATCTTGGGTTCTCTTCCAACCTGATTGATTCTATGATTGATTCTATGATAAGGAATTTTAGGCTGATAATGAGGCTTGCTGTAGTATGTACTTGCTACATATCTACACCTTGCAATGATTTATATCCACGTCTCTAAATTGTGGCATGAGAGAAATATAAAGCAGCTTTAAGTAGAACTAAACACTCTTGAGTCAGTGGGCACAGATGATTTGCACATAGATTGCTTTAGGAAATCTTTCATCCTAATTTTTAATAGATTCTGGAATAGCAGGAAAACTCCAGAAGAGTGAAAGTAAACTTTGAGTGTGCTAGAATTCCAAAGAAGTCTGAGAAGATGGCTGGAGCAAGTGTAGGTTAATTAGTCTGACATCTGTTTCAGACAATATAACACAACAAACAAACAAACAAACCCCAAACAACTGGGAAAAGGATCAGCTGAGAAATAATTAAAGGATAGAAATGAAATTCATTCCAGACAGCATGGCTTTATGAAAAACAGATCGTGTCAAAGAAATCTCACATTAGTCTTTGATGAAACTGCAACCTTGTTTGAGTAATCTGACTTTGGTAAAATACTTGAATGTAGCAGCGCAGCATGTTCTGATTTAAACATGGGCATTGTATACTATTAATAAATCAAATGTTTTATGAATTAAGACCTGGTTAAGTGATAGATCTTAAAAAGAGTTTGCCTCCAGGAAATTATCAACAGCTGAACATACTTAGAGTGAAGTTTCATGAGGATCAGTAGCAGACCTGATAACCATTCAATGACTTCACTGATTATTTTTGAAAGTAAACAATCAATCACTTCTGATATCACTTTGAATTAAAACAGAAAACAAGCAAACAGAACCCACCAACGTGGTAAGATAAGACTGTTGCAAAGAAATAAGATCACCTGGATATTTTCATAAACAGGACTTTAAAAAAGACCTTGAGATCAAAGTAATGGAGCATCCTAATGTGAGGTCTCAGCATGGTAAAAGTGCTGATAATAGCTCTAATTGTAGCCTGCCTTCAAATGCATCTACATTGTTCTCTGGATTTAGGCTCTTCAGCATGCAATCAGCTCCCGTGTCTCTGTACCACACTTTTCTACACTTCCTCTTCTGCTGCTTAGTATAAACTGTGACATCTCAGATGCCTTAGATGCCTCTGCCAGCATGATGTAGTTTTTCCCTTGATCACAATCACACTACTTTCACAGGGAGAAAGCATAATGGCTATTAAATAACACTTCCATCTAGGAGGAAGGAAGTAACAGGAACTAATATCTGGAAGCTGAAGACATGCACATTTAAATTAAAATGCATTATAGTTAGTATAAGCACGTCTCTGGAAGAAATTATCAAGGGAACAGCCAGCTTTAGTCATTTCTGTGCCTTCAGAAGCAGATAGTTTTGTGAATTTGGGTGAAAACGTCAATGAGACCTGCGTGAAATACACTGCATAACTTTACTGCCTTTAAGAACAATGACCTGTTAACAATTTTTGTTTACTGCTTGGGATGGTAAGTTTGCTAACACTGATTTTAGAGTGGAAGAGTGGAAATCTTGTACTCGTAGGCAGAATATAGTACACACAGAAGGATTTGTAAAGCAAAAGAGAGTTCCTAGAAAGTACTAATAAGTGAGTTCCTAGAAAGTACTAATAAGTCCAATCTGAAATTCTGCAAGAAATTTGCCAGTTGAAAACATAAAGTCTTACAATGGTCCATGGTTAATGCTTTTCAGATGACAGAAAGGGTATGACCTTGACAGGTCATCTCCTATCTTATGTCAGGATCAACTCCACTGAAAGCTGATTAAGAGAAAAACAAAATGCCAGTGATGTTGAGCTCACAGGTACAAAATTAGCCTTGCTGCAAAAAACATAAATGAATTCTAATCCAGCTGAATTCCTTCCTAACTCAGGCATCTCAGAGAAATAATAGAAACTTCAAATACAACTTGTGAATGTGTGACTCTTCCAGAAGAATCCTTAAAATTCCCAAATTATGCTGTTTTCTCAGAGCCTGCAGACTACAAAACCACAAGGCACTGCAGATGAATCTGCTCATCTGTAACCTAGTTTGACTCAAAGGTTAAAGAGTGCCCTGGCCCTGTTTCAGCCTGGCCAGTGTGGAAGTGCTGAACAGGTTTGCCTTTCAAGAGCAGAACAGCAAGATCAACTGTAAATGAGTGAACTTCTTAATGTAGACACTTCTTACTCAGGAATATTGTCATAAGCTGGGCTGAGGGGGAGCATTCACAGACAGTGTTCATTTTCCATTATGAATTATTTTGAGATACAGACCAATGCTGTCCCATTAATAGTTTGAATACAAGAAATACTGGAAGAGATAATCCTTTGTCTTTCTAGACAAAATAATGTAAGAGTTAAGAGTTCTGATACAGCTACTTTGGGAAATATCTGAACTCTACAGAGTTCTACAGAATCTACTCAAATTCTATCTTACAAATCTCATCCAAAGACCCTGAAACCACACAAGCTAAAGAAATGTAGAATTTGAGCATGTTAGACCAATTCAGCTAAGACTTGACATAAAAATCCCATAGGCTTCTGCTTTCACTCAGTATCATCCATAGTGGTGTCAGACAAGAATAATGCATTTGACACCATCATTTTGTAAAGACTGAAAAATCAAAATTACTTCTTTACATTTGCTATTTATTATGAGTGAGAACAAATTTTGAATCAAGAAACAGAGATTATATTATACCAGCACTGGCACTGGCATATGGGATTAGGTGGGAGGAAGGGTGTAGGGAGACAGCAGGATTAGCCTTTCAGCACAAGGTCAAAGCAGCTATGAAGCCTCATGTGAAATCTCTCATGTCAGGTTAGCGTGCACTAGAGCCCAGACTCCCTGATGGCCTGACTCTTGCCCCGAGAACATGGCACAGGTTCCCAGGCAGGAGCCCTGTTTTATGTAGGAGTGCTAGCCACACGTCTGGCGTAGGCACAGTTGGTTCAAGCACAAGGCATGATCTCGAGCTGTTCTCACAAGCACTGCAGTCATCACCGTGCTTCATGGACACTTTTATGCTGTGCTTGCTGTAAACAGGCATAATGAAAAGATTGTGCCTGACCCGGTTTTAAAGATATTAAAAGACAAGTCTAAAGTGACAGGCAGGAGGTGGCAGGAACCAACGAATGCAGCACAGTGAGATCTGTGGGAATTGCCACAGGAACATCAGATCACTTCTTCTATTAACAGCTATTTATACACAAGCTGAGACTATACCTTTAACAGTTAACATACAAGCATGCCAATCACTTTTCAAACACAGCTTCCACAGATGACATTGCTATTTTCTCCCAAGACCAAAGGAAGTACAGCAGAAGTTTGTGTCTCTGTAGTATTTTCTCTAATGGACATCACAAGCATTATGCTCTGGGATAAGGTCCACCTCTCTTACTATTTGCATTTCAGTGCCAGCTCCACTGATGGCACTCAGTACACAGCTCTGTGATTTCTAGCAATTTATGGACACTGCTTGATGAGAAATGTTAAGAAGGTTATGTGTGTGCTACCCAGGATCCATAGATGGATGATCAGGAGGATGGACAGCAGTCGAAATAGGCACTTCCCAGCAGCTGTGGTGGATTACATCTGCTCCTTTATAGGCTCACCAGTCTGTCCTTCCAGGATCATAAGCACAGATGGAGGAGATTAAACTGATAAAGATGGAGGAAAGGAATTTAAATAGTCTCCCAAGGGAGACATGCATTGCTTTTGCTCAAATAAAGCAAAACCTTGAGCCTAATGTATCAAAAGAGAAGAATATGCAAAAGAAGTCATGTAGAAGATAGAAGCACTTGTAGGCTTATATTAACTCTTTCCCATGTTACATTGTCTAACCCATATAGAGATTGAACTACTGTTTGCTTTAAGAAAACTGTGTTGGCTCATCAATGACAAGAACTGAAGGGAAGCCTCTAAGTTGATTCAGGATGTGTTCAGCACATATTATTCTCAGTCATCTGCCGTGTGGATTGGATCTACCACTCTGCTCATTTTTATAGATGCTCTGCAAAATATAGTCCTTATTAATTCTGCTGGAACACTTCTCATGTTTTACTACAAGCCCGAGTTTATATTGCTGTGACTTTCTGAGGAGTTATTCTGGCAAAAACTAGCATAGAGTTTCAGTTAAGGTACTGCAGAATATCAGTATATTCTTGTGTCTACACTGTCTTCATCTGATCACCTCTATAGTGGCACTTGAATTGTAGCCATACTATGCTGAATCACAGTATCACAGTCTCACAGTATCATCAGGGTTGGAAGAGACCTCACAGATCATCAAGTCCAACCTTTTACCACAGAGCTCAAGGCTAGACCATGGCACCAAGTGCCACGTCCAATCCTGCCTTGAACAGCTCCAGGGACGGCGACTCCACCACCTCCCTGGGCAGCCCATTCCAGTGTCCAATGACTCTCTCAGTGAAGAACTTTCTCCTCACCTCGAGCCTAAACTTCCCCTGGCGCAGCCTGAGGCTGTGTCCTCTCGTTCTGGCGCTGGCCACCTGAGAGAAGAGAGCAACCTCCCCCTGGCCACAACCACCCCTCAGGTAGTTGTAGACAGCAATAAGGTCACCCCTGAGCCTCCTCTTCTCCAGGCTAAACAATCCCAGCTCCCTCAGCCTCTCCTCGTAGGGCTGTGCTCGAGGCCTCTCACCAGCCTCGTCGCCCTTCTCTGGACACGCTCAAGCATCTCAATGTCCCTTCTAAACTGGGGGGCCCAGAACTGAACACAGTACTCAAGGTGTGGTCTAACCAGTGCAGAGTACAGGGGCAGAATGACCTCCCTGCTCCTGCTGACCACACCATTCCTGATGCAGGCCAGGATGCCACTGGCTCTCTTGGCCACCTGGGCACACTGCTGGCTCATGTTCAGGCGGGTATCAGTCAGCACCCCCAGATCCCTCTCTGTCTGGCTGCTTTCCAGCCACTCTGACCCCATCCTGTATCTCTGCTGTGTTATATGCTATGTTATATGCTATTAAATATATATATGTGTTATATGCTATATGCTATGCAATGTTATATGCTATTGTCTTTCTGGTCTGAGGCAAGAATTAACCCTGAATTTTTAACTTGAAGTATTAAAAGCCAAAGATGTTGAAAGTGCAGAGTGACAGCTTGTCCTTTATTCCTCCAACTGTCTGCATCACACCTAGCTTTATACAAGTCTTTGGATTTATGAGTTCCCTTTGCTGTAATGGCCAAGTCAAAAGAGAAGGTTTCAGCTGTAAGGTTTTTCATATATGCAGACTTCAACAGTCCTAAATGTTTAAACTTTACTAAAATTTATGTTGTTGATTCACTTAATATTCATTTAAGCACTTTACAAAGATCTTCTAGAATATTCAGCTTTTCAGTGTAGGCTTAGAGCTTTGGTATTCAGGTGTAAACACTACAAAACCAAAAGCTAACTACCAGTTTAAAAGACAGAGTGGACATCAAGCAAAAGGCCACTGGCCAGCAGAATGTTAGAAACAAATTAACACATTTTGAGAGTAGAGCTGCTGGCCTCTGAGGCATGACACACATTTCAGTGTTTCTGTCACTGCTCCAACTGGCTGACCTACAGACTGGCTCCAGACCTGAGGACAGCTTGCCCAGTTATCAGCCCAGAAATGAATGCTTCGGCAACTGAGCATGTGAAATAGAGAGGGAAGAAATGTGCTAATGAGGCTTTATATAGAATTTTGTGAGTGGAATTTAGAAATAATGAAATACTGCATTGAAAGTGGTAGAACTTGGGAGAACAAAAAAACAAAACCAACAAAACAACAACCAACCAACCAAACAAACCAAAAGAAGGCTGGTTGGAAAAGTGCTAAAATTAAGAGTTTAGAAAGCAACAGTCATTAAATAAATAACGAAGTCCACATAAATTTGTGGTCCAAGAACTTGGATTTGGATTGCATATTTGGGACCTTACTGTCCTCTCTTTAACATAGAGACTCAGCTTTAGAAAGAGAGACTCATTAGCTTGGCTTCAGGCAGTCTTTACCCTCTGCAATGCCACAATAAACATAGAGAGGAATAAGGATAAGGAAATAGGAGACATTTGAGGACATCCAAATATGAAACAATTCTTACATAATGCATAAATTATGAGTCTATAAGCAAAGCAAAAGAACTCAAACATCTGTAGTGACAAAGGCTCTTTTGCAGAAATACTTTTCAATATTTAAACAACCATTTTTAGTAACTTCTGGGGTAACAATGCAGCTTGATTGCTGGCTGTGCCCTGCAATGGAAAATTAAGAGGCATCCAGTATAATTTTAGTGCAATAACTAGATTCTGACAAAGCTAAACTGTAAGGCTGCAAAAGCAGACTGTTTTCCTGAACTGCCTTGCCCTCTGAAATATTTTGATGGCATGACATACAATGTTTATTGGTTTACATGTCTTTATATCCTTCAGCCTTTCTCTCTGTCAACACATTCCTCTTCAGCTTCATTGTGCTCTTCACTTTTCTCTGGTGCCGTGGGAACATAAAGCAAATGATTCTACTGTTCTCAGCTAGAAATTGTTTTTCATTATAATTTCAAGAGGGGCTTTGAAGTATCTACTTAGGCTCTCACAGCTAAGAAGAGACAAGGCTGTTGCTATGCTACTTGTTGATTAAATGAAAAACAGACCTGATAACATGTGAAATCTTCCTAAGGGAGGTGTTTCTTCTATGGAGATGAGTACTAAGCAGTTAAGACCTGAATTACAAACTTATGTGTCCAAGGTTAAATATCTAAATGGTCACAGTTCCCAAAGCAATGAGCTGGCAATCTGGTGCCAAAGTGTCAGCTGACATAAATCGTCATTGACGATAGCTAAGGATTTGGGCACCAGGAGATCCTGACACTAAAATGTATATACTGTATTCCAACCATCAAAAATCATAAAATTGCAATTAAGAACTAAACAAGCATTAACAAAAAATTTACTTTTCTGAGGTGCAATGTGGCTGAAAATTCTAATCGTGTCCAGGAAAAGAAAAGATTGTCAATTAATTGTCAAAATATGAATAATATATTTAAGGAAATAACTAACGTGTGATTTGAGGCTTGTAAGTCACAGTTTGAAAATTAGGTTCTAGGGAAAGCTCTCAAATACAGTTTATCCTTCCAAAATAGAATAGAGACCTCTAAATCCAGAGAAAAACAGTCTAGTGTAGGGCCCTGAATCTGTTTAGGCATTCAATATGTGGTATCCCTTAAGTCAGACCTAACACATTGTGAGGGTGTGGATTTCAGAATAAAATGTAACTCGCAGCAAGTTCTACTGTGAAACAAGATAAAAAGAGGTGCCAGAGCAGTTTATTTATTAATGATTTTGCAGAGGGAGTATGTATAATTCAATATTTCAGTCTGAAAACTGCAACTCTTTTTTTTTCCATCCTACACTTGAAAATCAGCAACTCTGCAGCAAAAGAAGTAAAAGCCATAAGACCAGAGAAAACAGGTGAAAGAAAGCCTGATTTTGTAGTCCAGATGTAAGCACTGCGGAGAGAAAGCAGAAATGCTTCTGCTCTATACACCGCTTCCTTTTATGTGTGTTTATCTGTTTGGATGGAAATACAGAAGCGATCCACAGCTGCAGAACAGAAAATGCTATTATACTTTGTCTTGCTGTCTGTATGTTTGGTCTCATATTCATTAGCTGGATTGTGGTTACCATGTGAACTGCCTGGGGAGTAGTAAATGCACCTATAAGCTTACGGTTATCCTCTTAGAGTAGAGGAGATGTTTAGTCCCCTTAACCTATTAAGGCCTTTTTTCTGTTCCAGTTATTGGCAGCAGAACACCTGATTTTGCAGCTGCTCGCAGAAAACAGAGGTAGCAAGGCTCTGCATTCTGGCTTCACTGGGAAGCAAAAAACAACTATACATTTACATTGGACATCAAAGCTCAAGACAGAGCGATGTGCATTTTCAGATACATTTCCGTCTCCAGCTTGAAGATCAAGCTGGCTGCTGTCGACACCTTTCCCATGCGTGAGTGGCTGATGTGTCTTCCACCCCTACTCCAATGAGTCTAGATTGTAGGTAACACATTACTGTCTGTTGCAACATATGTCTTTCATTGAATGGGGTTCTACACAGAAGTCATCGAGATGTATTATCTGCCATACTTATTTGATATGCATATGGTGTGTTAACATTTCAGTAATTGCCTTAATAACATACACTAGGTGAAGACGTAGCAGCCTGTTGTCAGGGTGTTCATAGGCAGTTAACATTGGACTTTGTCTGAATATGCCAATTCCTGAAAGTGAAGATACTTAAAATGTTAGAATAGTAGGAAATTTATTCTATTAATTCATGCTTTCTGGAGGGAAGGTGAAAGTAGGGAGATTCTCCCAGGGCAGTAGTGTCCACAGATATTTTACATTTTACACTTTTATGTCATGTTTTCTTTAATTTTCCATTTCATATTGTTGTGGAGGGGAAATTAATTAATGCGAGATTATATTTTTCAAGATTAATATTGTTTATTAATGATGCTATTCAGAACTCTCACCACCCCCAACCACTAATTTTGATAATATTTTGGTTCTTACATGGTTATGGAAACATTCTATGGATAATACCTGCATCTAATATAACCAGCAAAATCCATGAACATTAATTGAACTGGAAGAGACTATTCCCACGGTCAATGCAGCTTGTGGTCAATACACCACTTGCCCAGTAGATGGGCCCAAGCTCTTTCTGCTCTATGGCAGAAGGCAGTAGAGAATTACAAAGAGGCATTTCAGCATTTACTCACAGATTATTATAATTACCCTCACAGGGGCTAGCCACAGTCCATACAGTGCCCAAATGCTTTCAGGGGATTCTGTCTTGTTGGATGTTGAGGCTTGAATCTTCCCGGCTTCAGGAGAAAGGACACAGACAATCTCTGACCTTGTCTCCTGGCTTCTTCTGGACAACCTGTATATATGTCCAGGAATTCTAGGCAGGACCTTCAGGTGCAGAAGGCAGGATGTTGTGCAGTCCCAGCACGATGTCAGCTGGCCACACAGGCTGATCATGTGCAGTCATCCAGGGTCTGCTCTGGTGACTCGCAGCAGTGGAGTTTACCAGGCAAGCAATAAGGCAGTGTGCAATAGCAGCACAGCTGGGCACAGCAGAGAGAGCAGGGCAAAGAGCAGGGAAGCAAATCAGGGAAGCAAAAGCAGGTTGTTCATCTGCGTATCTCCTTTTATGAGTGTGGGCCAAGATTAATTGCCCTTTGGACACAGAATAGCCAATCAGGATGGCAGTTAGCCAAACCTTACCATATTAGGCAAAGCCACAGGCTCACTTTTCCCTAATTTGGGAAAAGCACAGGCCTTACACTAGGCAGGCACAAGCTAAGTGTGTGTACCTTATACCACAGGACCCTGGGCAGGCCAGACTCAATGGCTATGGGTCCTTTTGTGTCCATTTCCATGCCTGCCTCCCTGGTGGAGCAGAAAAACATGCCTAGGCAAGGCAGGACATACATAAGCCTATTTTGGGCCTATCAGGCCCAACGTGTATCTGATATGAGATTGCTGTTTTATTTTGGATTTGGTTGTTTTTCTGTTTTTAAACATGGATATCCTTTAACAGTTGGATACAGAAAAAATAGATCAGTAATTTCAAGCTCATAAAAGGAAATTATATAAAGGGATTTTTTTTTTGCTTATTGTTTCAGATTTTCTTTAATGTGCTTAGCAATTTCATCCAATCCATGCACTGAATAAAAGAAATCTTGTATTTCCCAAGCAAACAAAAATTCCAGTTGCATGGTAACCAGCCCACATATTAAGCCATGGAAATATCAGATCCAGAGGGCCCAAGACTTTGCCAGAGAATCAAATGCTTTTGATTGCATCAGGGGTTTTAACCACTACACTGTACAAAATGATCCTGTAGCCAGATTCTTTTCCATCACTGAAGTCAAGGGAGTTACACCTTTGGAGAAGAGGATTCTAGCTCTTCCCAAGCAGTTTGGCCATGTGCAACCTGCAGTGGAGAGTTTGCCTCCTTCAGAGAGAGAAGGTCTGACCAGGCAACATGCTCTTTCTGTCAAAAGGGAACTTTAAAGTCACTGTGACTTTACATCCACAAAGAGCACAAGAATGGAAGGCATAGAAAGAGCCAGGAAAGCCCCTTAATGTTTGCCATCCTTCTAATGTTATAGAAAGAAAAAGAACAGACACAGCTGTATGATTTTCCTCCGGCCTTTTCATACTAACCTGATAGTTTCAAAGATTGTGGCTACTTTGACCTCCTTAATGGTGTGGATCCACTGGAGGTACATTTCAAGAATCTGGAAGAAAGTCCTGAAAGTGATAAAAATACTTTTCTAAGAATCATGATGTGGGGAATTATGATCAGAAATATTTTCATTGCTTTCTTAAGCAAGGAAAAAAAGGTCTCAAAACAAAAACATCTTCACAGTTCAGTTTGTAATGTGCTTTCACAAATAACAAACTAAAAATGTTTCTGGTTCATAGGATGTGGTTTCTCCACAATCATGAACTTAAGCAAAAGTGAGCTGACATTGAAGTAGTCATTGAGATATCCTTGATTTTTCTGCCTGACATTGAATGTACCTCAGACTATGGCTTTCACCTTCATGTTTCATCCTGTCTTGACGGTTCATCCCATTACAGTTTATGATTCACTTAAGTGCCTCAACTTTAGTCCACAGACAATGGTTGGCAGAAAACTGGGGCAATAAGAGTGGCATCTGTGTAGCTGTTGATCTTTGAGAGAACTGGCAATTCAGTAGATGGTGGTGAATCTTGGTTGAAATGAGTCATATTTCATGCAGCATGTTGGCATGCCACCGGTTCTGTGAAAAACATTTAGCCCTCAGAACTGCCACTGTTCATTCTGTCATAGATGCTTGTTGTGGCCCAGACCGTGTGATGTTTCTCATTGTCATTCCATCTTTCCTTGCTATACCAAGTCCTTTACTTGCTGTATTTTTCACTGCACATGTGTCAGAAAGCATCTCTTTTCAAATCTTCAGGTCCATACGATTTTCTCTTGGTTTAGGTGTCCTCTGTCTTGCTAGCCATGAAAGCACCAGCCAGTGCTAGTCCCAGTAAGACACTTAGGTTTGCCCAGTGTGTCTGGATGCAAATCTTCATGGCACAAGGATAACTCTCTCCGTCTCTGTAGTTGTTACTGGAAGATCTATCCTGCCGGTGCTCTCCAGGGTAGACTGTTAGTCTTCTAATGGTCTGATTTCAACTGGTATTGTTGTTTGACCTGAATAATGCATAAAAGTATGGTACTCTTGAAGCAGATCTGTTGCTGGAGTGAGACAGGATTCAAGAGAAGCAGCTGGAGTCTGGTACATAGGATTTTATGGACTAAAGCCAGGGAGCTTAGTTAATAAGTCAGCAAAACAGACTGCTCCATCTTCTAATTGGCTGACAATGTCAGGCCGTAAGTGCCCATTTATTCATACAGGGAATGCCACAACTGGAAAAGATCTCTATGTTAGAACCTTCATAGTTGGTTTATTCTGTTGAAAGTGAGTGAATTAATCTGTCTCTGCAGACAAAATACAGGTTGCAAATGGTTTGTGGGCTGTAGAACCTCTGAATCAAAGTGTGAATTTGTCGCAGTCTGAGTGGCTCTGTCTTTATAAACAGCCAGGATGAAATTCCTTATTGCTTTCTCAAGATAATGTCAGACTTAAGGTGCAGAAAGCCTACAACCTTCTGTACTCTCTGTCTTTAAGTCTGAGATGGAGATAAAAAAGCATATGTGATACCAAGCAAGAGTATTCTGTTCCACAAAAGTATTTATATTTGATAGTTGTGAGTGACCAACTTATTGTGATGAATAACTGTGTCTGATTCTAACTGGTCCTTCTAAAGTCTTAGCCTACTTGAGTCTTTCCCTCAGACCATTTTCTTGTGGCATTATGGCCTGAGCTCAACATTACTTGAAAACAGCAGCTGATAAGATCTGTCAGATAATGTGAAGTTAAACACTTTGTAACAGGATGGCCAAACGTGTAGAAACCCTCCTGTAAAGCGCATGCGCCTAAACCGATGCCATTGTGATGTTAGTGTTGATAACGAATTTAAGGGAATGATGCCTTAGGAGACGTGGGTGTGTGTACAGAGCACTGAGGTGGGAAGAACAACACTGAGGAAAGAAATGACATGTCTCCAGACATGTTGAGAACCTGACCCTCAAAACAAACAAATGAACAAACAGAGCTTATCAAGAATGACTTTTTGGGGGTAAAATGCTGTTTGAAAGAATCACAAATCCAACAGGATGTTAGTTCAGTTAAACTTTGCAAATGAAGGGAATTGATAAACCAGCTGATTTTGGCACTCATGTCTCCCCAAACTGCAACAGGCTTCAAGGTTCCTTTGTTTCGCTAACTGAGAAGGTCAGAAGAGGCACTGTAGAAAGTCTACTATGGAAGTGAATTGAAAAAAGCCACAAAATTCTCAAGCATCAAACAGAAAAGGATATGTCTGAATTATCCTTGTGTAAAATTCTGCTGCTGTGGAACAGAGCAATGAAAAAGCAAGAAAGCCACTGAGGCAGTGGGAAGAGAGGCAGAAAATTTCCACAGCTGTATATGAAATTATGTGGAAAATAAAGGGAGAAAGCCAGTTGTGGCAGTCTAGAAGGAAAATTATGTCAAGAAGGCAATATGTCTGGGCAGCAGGCATCATGAGAAAGAGATTAATTTTGTAAATTCTGTAAAGAAAGAAGCAGCAGGACATTAGGATGGGAAAAGGAGTGAAGGAAATGTAAGGTGACGTGAAGGTTGAGAGCCTGAAAAGAGAAAGAAAATGTTTCAACCTCCAAAGAACCAACTATGATTAAGCAGCTGTCAGCCCTGCCCCTTTAATTAAGTAATTGATTAATTAAAGTAAAGCACTTAATCTCTCCATTTACATATTATGCCTCCCACTAACCAGTGTTTTCTTCAGGGCCCTCATCAGAAAACTCCTTCCTATTTGAATTTATGTTGGTTCCCAAACATATTACTTTGTAAATAGGAAATGACAACATTGGCTCAGTGCCCCAGTATCGTCACAGCATTGCCATATGTCAGTATCATGCTAAACGTAGTAAGCAGAAGACCCAACAATATAATTATTGAGGACATCTGTCAGCAGCACAAGCTACATCTGGGATTAGTAGTTGTAATACTGGAAAGAGCTATAAGAAGCAGAGAGGAAAGTCCTTTTGTGTTGGCTTGGATTTTCAAGAATAGGACCCAGATCCTCAGCCGGTGTAAATTTAAGCCATTCAAAGCAGCTAATGAAGCTGGCATCAGCTGATACTAGCTAAGAATTTGACATAGAAAATGAGGCCAATGTCATTAAGTACGAGATTCAATATTTTCTGTGTAAAGGTGGGATGCTTCAAAATAATCTAAGTTTACAATACAGAAGATCATTTATTAGTGGAGCCAGCAGGTACAGACTGTCTTTTATCTCAGATCTCAAGGACTGTGGACAACTTCAGAAACCTCCTGAAGGTAATTTACAAGTCTCCTTAATGTTATGTGTACATCAAACATACAGTAGTATAATTTTGTATTTCACATAAATTATGGGTAGGAAAAAATGAAATTTTTGAGCACATTTAGCATTCACTAAAGGTTCTTCATCCACGGCTGATTTTATCTCGTAGCCTGCACAGACAGACTGGTGAAACCGGTGACACATACAGATTATACCTATTTATTAATCTGAGGGCAAGCTCCTGTTGGGAAGCCAAGTAGCTGCATTAGTGAAATGCTGCATTTGAGTTAATATCCCCTGTAGAAACCATATAGCCATGTCTGTGCCATGCTGTGCTCATTCTAACATACCGTAGCTCTCAGCAAGACTTCATATTTCAAACACCAGGTTGCTTTAACATTGGTTATATGGCATCTAGGTTGGAGGTTATCCACGTTTAAATGCATGGCAGAAAGGCTTCACTGCATGTGTCTGTATACAAGCCCAGTCAGTTCGCAGCCCTATCGTTTAAGTGGCAAGAATAGGATGTGGAGTTGCATTGCCATCTTCCACAGAGAAGACAGTGAATACACCTAGGAAACACAGGCAAGCAGATTTTTTGAGCAAGAATAAGAAAAGTTGCTTTCCAAAGAAGTGCTTTGTGATGTATTAGGTGAGAAATAAAATAGAGGAAAGGTTAATCTCCCCTGATAAAAGCTTTTCCTGCTTGTGTCACATAAAAGTTTCCATTTGGTTACAGGGCATGTTAACAAACAAGGGCATCTTTGCCCCTGCAGTGAGGTCTGTAGACAAGAAAAAGTGACCTCATCTACTGACCTCTCTCCCCACTTCTTGAAATTGTTTGCCTTAAAGATTCATTTGAACCCTGAATGAATGATCTACTTGTATTGATTACAGTAAATGCAGTGGATTACATAGTTGACAGGATTTAGATTACTTTTATTCTTAAAACTGAGAAAAATTCTTCATAATGTCAAAGCTCTCAGCTTTAGGAGATCTAAGAGATGGCTGTATAGAATCATAGAATGGTTTGAGTTGATCAGAGGGACCCCCAAAGGTCATCTAGTCCAGATATCCTGTAGTGATCAGGGACATCCTCCACTAGACCAGGATGCTCAGAGCCTTGTTGAGCCTGACCTTGAATATCTCCAGGGATGGGGCCCTACCTACCCAGGCAACCTGTTCCTTTTGTTTTTCACCAATCTTGTGTTGGAGAAATGTTCCTAACATTCAAATATAATCTCTTCCCTGATTTCCCCTCATCCTATCACCACAGGCCTTTGTAAACAGTCCCTCTCCAGCCTTCTTGTAGGCCCCCTTCAAGTACTGAAAGGTCGCTATTATGTCTCCCTAGAGTCTTCCCTTCTCTGGGCTGAACAACCCCAGCTCCCTCAGCCTATCCTCACAGGAGAGGTGTTCCAGCCACGTGATAATTTCTGTGTCTCTCTCTGGACCTGGTCTATCAAGTCTATGTCCTTTGTGTGTTGAAAGCTCCAGAGCTGAATACAGTACTGCAGGTGAGGTGCAGAATCATGTCTCTCAATCTAATGGCCATGCTTCTTTTGATGCAACCTAGGATGTGTTTGGCCTTCTGGGCTGCAAGTGCGCAGTTGGTTCACGTTCACGCTTCTCATCCACCAGCATCCCTAAGTTGCTGCTCTCAATTTCATTATCCCCTAGACTGTATTGACATCTAGGATTGCCCTGACCTAGGGGCATGTGTGTCTATATATGAGCTCAGTGTTTAAATTCTTCCTGTAGTCAGTGAAGATATGGTCCATAAAGCCTCTAGGTCTAGAGAGTGATTCAGCTGACTAAACGGTCTGGTTTGGGTTTGATGCTTCGAATTCCCTTCCTGAGGTGTTTATTGCTCTCCCCTGACTACAGAGGAAGCATATGGAGCCCATCATCCTAACTGCATGCCTCTATACCCTCTCACTTCCCACCACTACAACATAACCTTACCAAGCCAACAAACAAGGCAGCCTGTTAACTGGTGTTTAGGATGTTGGTTATTATGGTAAAGAGATTAAGAAATGGATTCATAAGAAAAATAATCTGATACAAACCTATGATTGCATCCAAACCATCAAAATATATTCAGTTATGTAATATATAAAGAACATTTTCTTTCCAGGGCTCAGTTGTGCCTTTTGATAGGTGGGAAAAGAGACATGAGCACTGAAATGAAGAGAGGTAGAAGAACTGAATGCACATTTGCAGTGGATTGCTGCTGGTGGTGCTCTTCACTGGGCTGAACACTGCTTGAGCCTTGTGCGAGTGTGATGGATGAAAGCACAGGATTATTCAATGACTGCATGTACTCTTCTGTCAAATCCACGGTGTGAATGAGGAATTGTTTTGTTTAATTCCATTTTCTTAATGAAACAGAGAAAAAAGCTCTCTTAAAATCTTTTCAGGACTCTGGCCTCACATCAGTTCACCCTCTGCTCTTTGGACGATAGAAGAAATGAGGGAAAAAAATCTCTCAAGTTGAAAAATACTACAAAAAACCCAAAAAACCCCACCTGAAACATGGCATGATTTAAATAATAATGGAATTATTTTTTTAAAGGACATTACATATTGTTTCATTCCCAGGATTTCTTTTCCCTCAGATAACTGAGAATAGCTGGGTTTATTTTTTGTATTAAAATGCAAGACAATACAAATAGTTTGAGCTCATGGCCTGACCCTGAAAACAAATTCATCTGCATCTAGAAAACCTGTCCACCTCACTGATGTTACTTACATTTGGGAAACCTCTGTTTTGAATAATAGTTTATAGAATCTGTTTCTAAGAGGCTGAAGTGAGACTCAGGTACAACCCTTTGCCAGGGGGTAGATTTCACCATTATTATTGGGGTGAAACACCCAGTTCAGAAAACTATTCTATGTCTTTATGAAAGCCAACCTCATGAGGTTCAACAAGGCCAAGTGCAAGGTCCTGCGTCTGGGCCTAGGCAGTCCCAAGCACGAACACAGGCTGGGCAGCGGCTGGCTGGAGAGCAGCCCTGAGGAGAGGGACTTGAGGGTGCTGGTGGTCGAGAAGCTCAACATGAGCCAGTAGTGTGCACTTGCAGCCCGGAGGGCCAACCAGATCCTGGGCGGCCTCAGGAGAAGTGTGGCCAGCAGGTTGAGGTGATTCTCCCCCTCTGCTCTGGTGAGAACCCACTTGCAGTACTGCATCCAGTTCTGAAGCCCCTATTACAAGAGGAATGTGGACGTGCTGGAGCGTGTCCAGAGAAGGGCCACGAGGATGCTCAGAGGGCTGGAGCAGCTCTGCTATGAGGACAGACTGAAAGAGTTGGGGCTGTACAGTCTGGAGAAGAGGAGGCTGCGAAGTGACTTTATTGTGGCCTTCCAGTATCTGAAAAGGGCCTACAGGAGAGCTGGGCAGGGACTTTTTAGGCTATTAGTGAGTGACAGGACTAGGGGGAATGGAGCAAAGCTGGAGGTGAGGAGATTGAGAGTGGACGTGAGGAAGAAGTTGTTCAGCAGAGAGTGGTGAGAGGCTGGAATGGGTTGCCCAGGGAGGTGGTTGAGGCCCCATCCCTGGAGGTGTTTAAGGCCAGGCTGGATGAGGCTCTGGCCAGCCTGATCTAGGGTAGGGTGTCCCTGCCTTTGTCAGGGGGGTTGGAACTAGATGATCCTTGTGGTCTCTTCCTACCCTGACTGATTCTATGATTCTATGATTCTATAGTGCAATCCATGCAGGAACTCCTGCAGTTCTAACAGTGCTGATGAGTTAGTGCTGTACTCTGAGAGCTCATAAGAATGTCAGTCAGAAGTGGAACTATGCACCTATTAGACTTGCTCAAGTGGCCAAGAAAGCCAGTGGCATCCTGGCCTGGATCAGGAACAGTGTGGCCAGCAGGACAAGGGAGGTTATTCTTCCCCTGTACTCAACACTGCTCAGGCCACACCTTGAGTACTGTGTCCACATCTGGGCTCCTCAATTCAAGAGAGATGTTGAGTGCTGGAATGTGTCCAGAGAAGGGCAACAAAGCTGGTGAGAGGCCTGGAACACAAACCCTATGAGGAGAGGCTGAGGGAGCTGGGGGTGTTTAGCCTGGATAGGAGGAGGCTCAGGGGTGACCTCATTGCTGTCTACAACTACCTGAAGGGAGGTTGTAGCCAGGTGGGAGTTGGTCTCTTCTCCCAGACAATCAGCAACAGAACAAGGGGACACAGTCTTAAGTTGTGCTGGGGGAAGTCTAAGCTGGATGTTAGGAGGAAGTTGTTGCCAGAGAGAGTGATTGGCATTGGAATGGGCTGCCCAGGGAGGTGGTGGAGTCACCATCCCTGGAGGTGTTGAAGAAAAGCCTGGATGAGGCATTTAGTGCCATGATCTAGATGACTGGGTAGGCCTGAATGATAGGTTGGACTGGATGATTTTGGAGGTCTCTTCCAATCTGGTTGATTTATGATAAGATTAACTTCAAAATCCATACTCTCAATATCATGAGTAACTGTATTTGAAATGCCTGTGAATTTTAGGTTAATGTATAGTAGCTTGCATCTCCATAGGAACTCTTGGGCTTGTGCAGTTGTTTGCAATACTATAGACCTCATTAATATCCACTGAAGTGTGGCATATATATTTTTTTTTAATGAGCTAATGCTTGTTCTTTCTGGAGCACTTTTCTATATGCAAAGCAATTACTCAACCCAGTGCTTGTTTAGCTTACCTAGCTTGAGCAGTCATGTAATCTTTAGACCTTTTCATATCTTGCCAGAATTTTGATTAATGGAATAGCATTGTTCCTGTCTTAATGTTTCCAGGCAGAACAAGAATGTGAATAATCTAGTGTTCAGCAATGAGTTTTGAACAGATTCTCATTCTCCTGTCTGATAAGGAAAATACAGTAGCCATCACATAGAACACATTTATACCATTGCACTCAATTTTTATTTAAGGCAGTTAGGTAATATTTCTGTTCTTGCAAGGAGGATTTCAGAAGAAATGGAGGATGGAGTCAGGAGCTTTAGTTATTCACATTTCCAGAGCACTCCCCAAAGTACTATTCCTGATCATACTGCAAGATCTGGCTGAAATTTTGACTTCCATCTTATTTTCTCAATGTCTTGCTGCAATGTTTGGCTGCTTGGATTTCTTTCTTCCTCCCCATGAAGTATATGCATGCACACATTTGCACAACTATATAACACAACAAAGAGCACTTAAATTCAAACCTTTGTTGAACGCCAAACTGTACATCCTAATTCATGGAGCAGCCTGCTCTAGTGGGAGGTGTCTCTGCCTATGGCGGGGGGTTGGAGCTGGATGATCCTTGGGGTCCCTTCCAACCTAAACCATTCTATGATTCTATGATTCTATGTCTTGAGTCCCACAGGCAACAGCTGGCTTTCAGTTACCGGTTTCATAACCCCTTACAGCAACTTTATGGAATTAATTTAGTTTCACAAACTCCTCAGGATAATAGAATTTGTTAAAAATCAATTAATAAATAGCACTGTATTTCTGTTTCTGTATTTGTAAAAAACAGAGACTGACTTTCATTCTGGACAAGTCTGTCTAAAATCACAATATTTCTCCTAACATCAAGGGAACTACCTTCATGTCAGAGTGCTGTAAGCTAATAAGCAATTTGACTAGCCCATTTTATATTGTATGGGAAATGTGTTATTTGTGATTAAGCTTATAAACACCAAACAGTCACAACCATTTTATGTTTGTAATCAGCCTCACCTCTGCTGCATCAAAATCCCTTACAGGACACACTAGGACATGATTGAAATATTTGTTTATTCCTCTTCTTCCTAGGCAATAATCATGTGCAACGACCAACGAGTTATTTCGAATGCATCCCATATACTTCTACTAGTCAAGGTAAGGTCAAAGATGTGCAGATTGCTTTTCCAGCATGAGGTGGTGAGGTTTGTTGTAATTCTTCATTCCCGTGGGAATTTATTTCCCACTTCAGGGCAACTCCAAGGGAACTTAGTCTCATGCATTGACACAGAAATGTTTTAGCAAAGCAGTTGCTCTGGCTGGGAAAAGTTTTATGTGTCAGTTTTATGTGTGCTTTCATTTCAGGGAATTACCAGTGGGCTCACTTTGCCATCACTTTTTCACAGAAAATGACATCTCACTTGATTTTGCACTTCCCACTTTTACAGTAAACTTAAATCCTTCAGCTTATACCCATGGAAATATCTTTATTTAAAAGCACACCATACTGAAAGGAGCATCTCTGAAGCACTGCTGTTTCCTACCTCATTAATAGAGGTTATGTTCTCAGGAAACACAACTTGGGGTTTTACAGTTGTTGTAAACTAACCATGTAAAGGCACTAAGTGAAGAGGAATATAAAACAAATATTTCATGTAGAGAAACCAGGGAGAAAGAAAACAAACAATGCAGAAAAACTAAATACATAGGGGAAATTCATCACAATGGAAGAAACAGTGGGGGGAAAAGAGAGTCCTTAAAAATAGAGGAACATTCTATATTTGAAACATACAGCAATTGTGGTAAAAGCTCATAAAAAGTAAACTATAATTGCAAGGTGCAGTATCTGAACGAAAGAGATGCTTGAATGGTTAACATGCTGGCTTTGCTCACTGCTGGCATTGTTATTCCAAAGAGATGTTGAAAAGTGCTACAGTCAAGTCTAGAAGGAAGATTACAAACTGTTAGAGCACTACCTGTCACACAGAACATTTTTTGCCATCAGGCTGATCTGATTTTAGAAAGAGCATTTGCATAGCTGTGAACATGCTTAATTTTTATAGCAACAGATTGTCTTCAAAATGGATTAGTTATTGCCGTGGTTTGTGCTAAAAACTTGTGATCTAAACTTGCATTTAAATATACATCTAGGCAGATGTTGCTGTTGTAGGTACAGCAGATTCCTTTATTTTTCTTCTATAATGAAACACTTCAGCACAATGGGCTCTGAAAACAACTTGTAATGGTGATTTCTGTGCATTCTAGCTTCATTTGTGGAGGTACTAGCAGCCATAGTAACAGCCTCAATTGTAACTTTCAAAACACAATGCTTTTGTACTTCAAAAGGAGAGAGTGATTTTACCATTGGAATGGGCTGCCCAGGGAGGTGGTGGAGTCACATCCCTGGAGGTGTTCAAGAAAAACCTGGATGAGGCATTTAGTGCCATGGTCTAGTTGACTGGATAGGGCTGGGTGCTAGGTTGGACTGGATGATCTTGGAGGTCTCTTCCAACCTGGTTGATTCTATGATTTCTTTCTTACATGTCTTCTCTCAATTATTTTATTCTTCACAAAAAAATACAGAGGTGACCTGACAAAAACATCTCGACAGAGTAATCAAAGTTACCTTGCCTGAGTAAATCCGAGAGCTCTTTTCCTCATAGTCCTACCTGGGAGCACAAAGGTTTTTTGGTTTGGGTTTTTTTGATCTCATAGGAAAAAATGTGGACTAAGGTATAAAAGGTATAATTGTATTTAGATCTAGAGCTCTACCTTTCCTCTTATCTACAATAGACATATTACACTCATCTCAGATGGAGATACATTGAATTCATTGAATGTACATAAGGGCCTTGAGAACTAGGATTTTAATGGGATCCTAGATAGTCACCTGCTTCATCCAAAACATCCCAACACCTGCTACCATGGAAAGTAACACACTCCCTGTGTTTTGACACTTTTCAGGTATCCATACTGCTTGAAGGGTCAAAGCTGCTAAGGATTATTTCTCCTCATATCCCCATAAAGAAAGAAAATCTGGTGTAGCTCCTGTTTTCACATTCCCACAGAAGGAAGAACATACTCTGTGATGTAGAGTGTTTTCTCTCATCTACTTTACTGCATTCCTGTTACTAGATAAAAGCATTAAAAGTACTTTAGAGTGGCTTCTTTTCATCATCCCACAGAAAGTGAAACTCAATAGAAGAGGGGCAAGTAGACATATCTGAGCGAATGTAACTACTCCCAGCTCTCAACTCAACCTAGTAAAATCTCCCTTACCATGAAAAAAAAGCTCTTTGTAGGTCCTTTCTAGGACCTTTGAAGGTCTTTGTAGCACCATACCAGAATATCTGTAGCACACTTCCCCCTTCATTCTTGTTCTCTGTTCATCCATATGATGCTCACATCATCCAAACCTTTCTAGAGCAGAATACCAGTGTTCTCTTTGCTCAGAAACCAAGGATGAGAGGGCAGATCAATCAGGTTTCAGCAAGGCCAAAGCCTTGAAATGGGAATCAGAGAAAGTCTAGACAATTTCCTTGGCTGGAGTGTTTGTTTGGTTTGGGTTTGTTTGGGTTTGTTATTTGTTTGTTTTCCCTAAGATTATTTATTACTACTTGTTTGTAAAACATTATATGCATTAATATTCTTTGTGTGAAACATCAAAAATAACCTCTGCTTCAGAGTGTGATGTTTTGAGTCTGTTCTTCTGTATCTTATATTATTTAACAGAAACAATATAAACATTATATATAAAAATGTGTATATAAATATGTGTCTGAAGATACACCTTTTCAAACAAGAAAAAGGAAGATCTGAGAGTAATTCTATGTGTGCTTACTTATAAAGAGTTGGTAAATAAGGGACTTTCAGATAGTGACTCATTTACACCCTTTATTGTCTCGTATAAACTATCTTGTGCTTTAGGAGGGATAGAAGTTCCCAGATCTGGACTCACAAAGCATGATGGGATTCTCTGTGCCATACACAGCTCCTGCTGGCCATCTTCCCCAAGCAAATCAGATGACAGCCCCAAAGAAATGGGGAAAGCAGCTGGATGAGGCACTTAGTGCCATGGTCTAATTGATTGGATAGGGCTGGGTGATAGGTCAGAATGGATGATCTTGGAGGTCTCTCCCAACCTGGTTGATTCTATGAAAGCTGGTGAGCTGGTTTAACAATGCTGCCTTTCAATCCTGTGTTGTTAAACCAGTTATGTATTAAAATAGGCTGTGTGAAGAGAAACCTGAAAGATAATGGCTTGGGTAATCGTTCAATAGTTCCAGAAATGTTGAGACGTGAGTCTAATTCTGGAATTTATACACATTCCTGGTATTTTCCCATCTCAATGACACAGTAAAGCTGCTTAAATAAAAGGGAGTGGGGGAAATCAGCTACACCAGATGATTCATGTATATGCTGCCTCCACTCCACTCAGGCAATATTTTAAACATCTCACTGAAGCTTATAATCAAACGCTTGTATATTTTTCTTCATGGTATTGCTAAGCAATGGTCCCTTTGTCTACAGTCTGTCTCATAAATATAAAGTCAAATGTTGATTTCAAGTTGCATTAGATCTAGGTATAGGAGATCTTTGTTAGCCTAAATAGTTTAAAATTCTCCTAGCTATTACTAATTTTCTTAGAAGCCTGCAGTCAATTTGCCTTGTCAAGTTCATAGAGTGCTCTTTGCCAAGGAAAAACTCTTGGAAAAAGATGTTTCACATCCACGTAGCTGATAAATATGTCTGTTTAAGCAACTGACAAGTATGTTTTTACTGTGTGAATGATAGTAAAGTTTTAGTGGCAAATCTCCTTAGGAAATTGGAAGTGAGAAATCAAAATGTATTCAGCTGTCATTCATTCTGTATTCTTGTCCTCCTCTCTTTGAACAACCCTGTACCAGAATGTAGCTTTGTGCTTTTTAGACTTTTCTAACTTAAAATGTATCACACTTACCAGAGTCACTGTGATTTCTCATTTGGGAAGACTGATTTTCCCAAGCCCTTTTATACTTCATTAGGGTCAAGTAGAACAGGACAAGGGGACACAGCCTCAAGTTGTGCCGGGGGAAGTATAGGCTGGATGTTAGGAGGAAGTTCTTCACAGAGAAAGTGATTTGCCATTGGAATGGGCTGCCCAGGGAGGTGGTAGAGTCAACGTCCCTGGGGGTGTTCAGGAAAAGATTGGATGNCTAATACATTCTATTCTAATATTCTATTCTAATATTCTAAGTGAAAAAAAATGTGGAAATTGTTATACTGTAGCAATTCAAAGGGATGCGTATGAGGCACTTCAATGATCACCCCACATATGCATACATAAATAACAAAAATGAAGGGCTGTCAAATAACTCCATGCCAGGTGAGAGGTAAAAATGATCATACAATCATTCTCTAAGTAGATATTTTCTTTCTATTCAAGTCTTAATGATGAAATAGAAGAATCAATAGAATTGCCCAGGGGGCTTCACATTGTAAAAGACAGAAAGATGTGGACACAGTTGACCTTAGAATCGTAGAATCATAGAATGGTTTAGGTTGGAAGGGACCTCAAGGATCATCCAGCTCTAACCCCCTGCCATAGGCAGGGACACCTCCCACTAGAGCAGGCTGCTCAAGGCCTCATCCAGCCTGGCCTTAAACGCCTCCAGGGAGGAAGCATCCACAACCTCCCTGGGCAACCTGTTCCAGTGTCTCACCACCCTCACTGTAAAGAACTTCCTCCTAATATCCAGTCTGAATCTCCCCTCTTCCATTCCCCCTCATCCTAACATTACTAGACCGTGTAAATAGCCCCTCCCCAGCCTTCCTGTAGGTTCCCTTCAGATACTGGAAAGCCACTATAAGGTCTCCTGGAAGCCTTCTCTTCTGCAGGCTGAAGAGCCCCAACTCTCTCAGCCTGTCCTCATAGCAGAGGTGCTCCAGCCCTCTGATCATCTTCGTGGCTCTCCTCTGGACCTGCTCCAGCAGTTCCATGTCCTTCTTGTGTTGGGGGCTCCAGAACTGCACACAGTACTCCAGGTGGGGTCTGACGAGAGCAGAGTAAAGGGTGAGAATCCCCTCCCTTGCCCTGCTGGCCACACTGCTCTTGATGCAGCCCAGCACACGGTTGGCTGTCTGGGCTGCATGTGCACACTGCCGGCTCATGTTGAGCTTCTGAATCTCTAGTTTTTTTAAAGGCTTCTTTACAGCTGAAGTATAGAGCAGAAGCCAACTCGATTCAAAAATGGGATCCGAAAACAAATGTAAACTTGTAACATCATGAGGGACCTCATTTGAAAATAACCTCAGACAGATCATGTGCAGGACATATGACATGGATATGATGAGCTTAAGTTGTTGGGCACTTGAAACATCTGTTGTACTCTGAGCCAAACTATCTCAGTTTACTAAAACACAGTACAGTTGTCAATGATCCGTAGGGTGACTACATTTTGTGCTTTCAATAGGACAAACAGTCACCCACAGAATATGTGCGCTGACCACCTCTGTGATTTCTGAATGCCAAATAGTGTAGGCAAAGCTATTATTTTGAATAGTGCATCAGGTATTCATCTTGAGCAAACTTATTTCATCTAGCAGGACTGGTAAAAGGCTAACATGTCATTTGTCCTTACAATACATCAGTCTCTGACTGATGTGTCCCAGTCTTAAGCTGAATCTGGTTCTGGTTTTCAAGTGCTTTAACTTTCTGTGATGGTTTGGGTGTTAACCGCCCCCTTCTCCCCTCCCCACCCCTCTCTGTGTGAAATCACCCAGACTAGATTCAGCCAAGCTGGAAATTAAGGAATGAAGCTTTATATCTACAGCTTAGCACAATACACAAGCAGGTATTTACAATATATACAGCTATAGACAGAAATAGACAAGTTAAAAAAGTAATATAGAAACACAACAGCCCTCCCAGAAACCAGAGTCCCCAGGAGGGACTCACAACCACTCTCCCACCTCCTTTCCACCCCTCTACCTTATCCCAGAGTTTGCCTTACATGCAAGGTGAGATCATAGAGGATTGTCAAGGGGGGTTAGGAAGCAGACAGATTAGTTACACAGAACCAGACCAGGGAGGAAAGTACAGACACCAGCTGTGACAGAGACCCACACTGTGTTATCTGTGTTTGTGTCCTTGTTTTTATACGTCTCAGCAAGCATATGAGTGAAGTAGACATCACCATTGTTTCCTTTTCACAGCCTATAATCTAATTTCTCTCACTAAAATATTCCAGTTAGCCTCAAACCAGCACACTTTCATTCTGTGAATCCTTCTGTGTATCATTCCATGAAAACTGGCTATGAAAGTAGGGCAGATGATACTTAATCAATTAATCAAATACATCTCATTATGAAAGAGTTTTTTCTTGATATCATCTTCTTGAGTTGCTCCAGTTTTATCTCCATGTTTGACACAGAAATAGCTCCTCTCTTCTTTGATACTTACATTATAAGGTGATTTGTGAACCATAGAACTGTCTACTGTTGCTCAAATGCATAGAATTCAACCAATATTTCAAGAAATGAGCTCATTGTTTCCACAGAACAAACATTACTTTTTACAGTCAGTCACAGTACTGGTAGAAATTGTTAAAATATCACTAACTAATTCCAGCCTCAGTTCAAATTCTGCTAAAAGTATTATAAAGTTTATGGCTTATTTTTCCATCAATTCTTGCAGACCAGATATCACATTCCTTTGTTAGTTACTACCTGGCCAATGTCTCTATATATATGTTTCTCTTTCTGATTGCTTTTAATGAGCAGATTCCCTTAGTCTCTTTGAGATATTTTGGAAGACACCAGAGACGTGCATAGTACTTATATATATATATAAAAATATATATAGATATATTATACTCAAATAACTGAAGGGTGCTGTTAATTCTCCTGCTAAAATGTTCACAGCTTTAACTGAAATACAGTTTGCATAACAGATGCAGCTCGCTTACCCACCTCAGTCAACTGTTTGCAGTATACTTTTGTGATTTCTCATTAGCTAGCATGTCTGCCTTCTGCCACAAACTGACTTACATTCCTCCCATCTGTTGCAAACCCCATTTAATTACCAGTCTCTACTAGGAACACAACAACAAATACTTTTATGCAAGGATGGTTTGCCCTTTTCCCCCACTGTCAATCTTTTTGTGAGTTAAGGTTTTTAAGTAGAATTTTCATAAACAGATTAACTCAAAAGGTCTATTTGTGTGCACATCATGCTTTTGTTAGGTTATGTTCTAGAGCCAGTAAGATTAATCAGCAACTCAAACAAAACTGTATTTTCCTACAGATTTGTCTGATTCTTTTTTTTTGTGTGTTTGTAAAATGAGACATTTCTTTGTGCAATTTATACAGCTGTAATTAAGCGAGAGCTTTTGCAATTACTGAATATTGATGCATTGCATACATCACAGCATTGTCAGTTACTGGAAGTATTTGAACTAGAAATGCAAATAGGAGCAAGAGATCATTAAAAAAAAAAAAAGTATTGTTCAACTAAAAGGGGGAACGGAGCAAAACTGGAGATGGGGAGATTAAGACTGGAAGTGAGGAGGAAGTTCTTTACCATAAGAGTGGTTAGAGCCTGGAATGGGTTGCCCAGGGAGGAGGTCTAGGCTCCATTCCTGGAGATGTTTAAAGCCAGGCTGGATGAGGCTCTGGCCAGCCTGATCTAGGGCAGAGTGTCCATGCCCATGGTAGGGGGCTTGGAACTAGATGATCCTTACGGTCCCTTCCAACCCTGACTGATTCTATGATTCTAAAAGGAAAGTAACTAAAACCTGACAATCAAGACATAATGTAAAAAACAGAACATTTAAACAAATTTTAAAAGCATAAGAAGAACCAAGGAATCGTTACATTTAGCAGAAAAATAAACTGTCTCAAACTGGATTTATAAAATCATAGAATCATAGAATCAACCAGGTTGGAAGAGACCTCCAAGATCACCCAGTCCAACCTGTCACCCGGCCCTATCCAATCAACTAGACCATGGCGCTAAGTGCCTCATTCTAATCGTTCTAATCTCTGTTAACTGATTACTACTTCTAAGAAGCAAGAAGAGAAATCTGATATCTACAGAAAGAATCCTCCCAGTTCATTTGTAAACTAGTCCATTTATATGATACTGGTATTAAAGAATTACTAGCAGCAATTTACAAATCAAAGAAACAAATTTTATTCCCAGTTTAAATTCAAACTTCTGGAATGAGCTGTGACACTATTAAAACCGCTTTTAAATTGTCAGGTTGCTTTTGGTGAGGATTTCATGCTGATTGGCCAGTTGGATTAATTTGATTTTGTTTTTTTTGTTTGTTGTTGTTGTGGGTTTTTTGGTTGTTGTTAGTTTGTTGGGGTTTTTTGGCTGGGGGGGGGTGTTGTGTGGGGTTTTTTTTATTTGTTTATTTTTGTTTTTTTTTTTTCCCCCACACATCTCAATTTATTCTAGGTGTATTTGGTTGATGTGCTAAGGTTTAGAGAGTACAGATGTGGCTGCAGTGGTGTCTTCTCAGAGAAGACACTAGAATCTACCTCAGACTGAACCAGTTCAAGCCATCTCCAAGACAGACCTGCTGCTGCCCAAAGCTGAATCTATCTATCAGTGATTTTGGTAGCAGCTCTGTGCTAACATGACTAAGAAAGGGAAAAAGAACCACATGCATTTGTGAGGTGAGAAAATGTGAGAGAAATAAATACGCAGACATGCAATAAAGGGGGAAGGGGAGGAGGTGCTCCAGGCGCAGATTCCTCTGCAGCCATTGCAGAAGACCATAATGAAACAGATCGTTCCTCTTGAAGCCAAGGAGGACTGTGTCAGAGCAGATATGCACACTGCAGCCAACAGAGGACTGAGGACCCCGTGCTAGTGCAGGCTGCTGATGGGAGCTGCAGTCCATGGACAGGATCTCATGAAAAGTCTTCCTGTGCGTGACACTGATGGTCTTCCCTGTATTTGTTCGCAGAAGGAACCGTGGCATGGCACACAGGGGACACTTCTGCCCACCCCCACAGTATCTCTGGACCTCCATGGGAACTATTGAAGCATGGCATACCCTATGGGTATCCAACAGCAAGCCTGGGCCATGTGATTGCCAGAGGAGCACTAGTTGGAGGATTATGTCTCTGGAGCCTTACTGTGCATGCTGTCTCTGTAGTAACAGAGGTCACCTGTCCCTGCTTGCTACTGCAGGTAGGAGAGGGCTTTCAGGAAGGGAGATTGTCAAGTAACGAGTGACCAGCACTGCTTGTTATCACATTGCGGGCTGCTTGGAAAGGCTGATGGGTGCTGAAACTTCAGTGTAGTGGCTGTTGGACTTGATGATCTTAAAGGTCTTTTCCAACCTTAATGATTCTGTGATGATTCTCTGATTCTGTGAAAGACCAGGCAGAAGCTGGGGGACTTGCACTGGAGTTACCAGTTCCTAAAGGACTGTGCCTTGTGGAAGGTATAGATGATGGAACAGTTCTTGAAAAACTGCAGCCCACAGAAAGAACTCATATTGGAGAAGGTCATGAAGAACTGTACTCTGTGGAAGATTAGGAGAAAGCAAGACTAGGACAGAGCAAGAGGAAGAAGGAGCAACAGAAATGAAGCATTATGAACTGAACACAATCCCCATTTCCCCTGCACTGCTCTGGAAAAGGAGTGAAAAGAGTTAGGAGAGAAGCTGAGCCTGGAAAGAAGGGAGGGGTGGGAAGAAAGTGGGTTTAATTTTGTTCTTAGCTCTTTACTAGCCTACCCTGCAATAAATCAAATTAAGTGCCTTAAATTAAGTGTGGTTTGCCTGTAACAGTCATTAATAAGTTATGTGTCCATCCTTATCGTGGTCCACTAGTTTTTTCCATTGAATTTTCTCCTCCTATCCTGTTGAGGAGGGAAGTGGCAAAGTGGCTTGGTGGGCATCTGACCAAGTTGAACCCCTCTCACTACACAGGAATGATATATTCTGAAAATAATTCCCGTAATAGATTTGGGGCTTATGGTTAATTTTACAAGATGCATGATTATTTCTGTTTGCTGTTACTGTAACATTGCATGAGGTTTTTGTAGCCCAAGTACAGGACCCAGCACTTAGCCTTGTTGAAGCTCATACATTTGGCCTTGACCAACAGCTTGGTGACATCAGCAAACTTGCTGAGGTTGCACTCAATGCCTCTGTCCATGTCACTGACAAAGATGTTAAACAAAACTGGTCCTGGGACTGATTCCTGAGGGACTCCTCTTGTCACTAGCCTCCACTTGGACGTGGACCCATTGCCAGCCACTCTTTGGGTGCAGCCATCAAGCCAGTTCTTCATCCATCTAGTGGTGCCCCCATCAAACCCATGTGTCACCAGCTTGGAGACCAGGGTGTGGTTGGTGCGGGACAGTGTCAAAGGCTTTGCTCAGGTCCGGGTAAATGACATAATTGATAAAATGTTCAACAGAAGAGGTCCTTCTAAGAACCTGAGCCCTGAGAAACATCACTTGTGACCAACCACCAGATGGTTCCACTCACTACCACACTTTGGTCCCAGCCATCCAGCCAGTGTTTTTATCCAGTAGTGTATGCGCCCATCCATGAGCAACCATTTTATTGATGAGAACTCTCTGAGAAACATAAGTCCAGGCAGACAACAGCCACAGCCTTTCCCTTATCAGCTAAGTGGGTCGTCTTGTCACAGAAGAAAGTCAGGTTTGTCAAGCAGGACCTGCCTTTCATAAACCCATGCTGACTGGGCCTAATCACCTGGTTGTCCTGTACAGGTGTGTAATGGCACTCAAGATGATCTGCTCCATGCTTTTTGTAGCACCCCTGTGAGAATGTGTGTTGTATATGCTAAGCTGTAACTGTCAGGTGTTTAGGTTTAGGGTTTGAGGGGATTACATTTTGAGGAAGGTGTACAAGTAGGCAGCTCTGTCTCACATTGTATGGCTAGTTTTCATCTACCTTAGCTACCCCTTTGGCAAATCTACATTTGATCTGGATAACTTCCACTAAGAAACATGGTTGGATTTTTTAGTATAGCCCTTTAAATGTCTGTGTTGCATTATCTGGCTTTTGTTTTTGAGTTTGTGAAATAAAATGCTTTTCAAGACCACTAAGTACAACTATAATTATTCACTTTTTTTTTTTTTTTAATGTATTTAATCTTTAGTAGAAAGTAATTTAGGCTTAAATAGCTTTTTTTGACACAATTGCAGTATTTCTTTAAGCGATGACATTGCAGGTTGCAAAGTGGCTGTGCAGTGCTGACACCAGCAAGTCCAAATGCCAACCTATACTATGCACAGTAATAGCCCTGGGACAGAGATAGCCAATGAGCATGTATCTAATTAAACTTCTCTGATAGGATTAATCAGTTGACATTTTGCCACATAAATCAATAGCTGGATTTTCCTTCCACCAAGAAGCCTCCTTTTTGCTGAGGAAGCTATTCACTCTTTGCTAGAAAGTCGATGTTTCAGGCAGGTGATTGATTCACCCACATTTTATGCATTCAGATTCAAAATACGAACAACAGATGGCTTTCTCTATAGCCTTAAATCTAGATTTGATTGGTGTAATCCACTCAGCACTGCTGGAATTCAAGCCCTGTAAACTTAGAATTATCTAGGGATCTCTCTTATAACTCACCTCAAATGTAACCTGTCCAATTTAACAGCTACCGTATCAACTGATTTAGACCTCCAAGAGCAATATGATTAGACAAGGACTATTCTGTCACTCTTAACAGCTGCCATGACACTGAAGCAATGGGCAAAATTGTCTTACATGTGGCAGAACCTCATTAGGAATGGCCAGAAGAAACCAGGCTGCTTTCCAGATTACAGCCTTCATCAGCCGAACCCTCCAATTAGTGCACGTTACTCATAGCTGTTTCTTCTTTGAATGGGAACTCTTGGGCTGGGCCTGAGAGGATTTGGCATTTAATTAGGTAATTATAAATCCCTAATTATGGACTGATAATCTTTCTAATATCTCTTCTTAACTTTGGCGCCAACTAGACCAGATGACTCGGATTTATCCTCATCCTTGAGGAGAATGAAGTTTTTCATGCAGAGATAAGAGTTGTTGTCTGTAGATCATGAGTGATTGGGTGTAAAGATTGCTTAAGCTACTTAGACAAGGCATTAGGGTTCATTGCTTATAAAAAATGTAAATAGTGGGCATATTATAATGTGCTTTCTGTAGCTGAATCTGAATCCTTACAACAGCAATACCAGAATTTGAAGGAACATTAGCATCCATGCATATTAAACCTCAGGATTCCACCAGTTCACAAAATTCAATGCAAAGGTATTGCAAACAAGAGGAAGGCTGAAGCTTTATGTGTATATGATTGAAACATCCTGCTGTTTCTTTAGTGAAAGCTGACGCTAGTGAAAGATAACAGACCGTTACACTTACTCAGGGCAGTTACTCATCAGTTCAGCTTCAGGAGCTAGGATGTCATCATAGAAAATTTAAAAAACCAACCAAACAACAATGTCAACCCAAAATTTTGTGTGAGGAGTATCATATTTGGATAAGAAACAGACTAACTGTGTCCAGTTCTGGGCTCCACGATTCAAGAGAGATGTTGAGATGCTGGAACATGTTCAGAGAAGGGTGACAAAGCTGGTGAGAGGCCTGGAACACAGCCCTGTGACGAGAGGCTGAGGGAGCTGGGGGTGTGCAGCCTGGAGAAGAGGAGGGTCAGGGCAGACCCCATTGCTGTCTACAACTACCTGAAGGGAGGTTGTAGCCAGGTGGGGGTTGGTCTCTTCTCCCAGGCAACAAGCCACAGAACAAGGGGACACAGTCTCAAGTTGTGCTGGGGGAGGTCTAGGCTGGATGTTAGGAGGAAGTTCTTCACAGAGAGAGTGATTTGCCACTGGAATGGGCTGCCCAGGGAGGTGGTGGAGTCACCATCCCTGGAGGTGTTCAAGAAAAGCCTGGATGAGGCACTTGGTGCCATGGTCTAGCTGACTGGATAGGGCTGGGTGATAGGTTGGACTGGATGATCTTGGAGATCTCTTCCAACCTGGTTGATTCTATGATTCTATGTATACAAATTCATAAGACACAGACCTTATGTGCCAAGCAAGGCCTCTGTGCCAATCTTTATGGCCAATCTGAGGCTGTGACTAGCTGGAATATTTTGGTAAGAAGAATTAGATTATAGGCTGTGAAAAGGAAACAATGGTGACGTCTACTTCACTCATAGGCTTGCTGAGGTGTATGAAAACAAGAACATAAACATAGATAACACAGTTGCTGTGTGTCTCTGGCTGCCTGCACTTTTCTCCCTAGCTTGATGTCTGTGTAACTAATCCTTCTGCTTTCTAACCCCTTGGCCGATCATCTAAACTCACCTTCAATGTGAGGCAAAGTCTGGGATAAGGTAGCAGGGTGGAAAGGAGGTTGAAGGGTGGTTGGGAGCCCCTCCTGGGGACTCTGGTTTCTGGGAGGGCTGTTGAGTGCCTGTATTACTTTTTTAACTTGTATACTACTGTCTATAGCTGTAGATATTGTAAATATCTGCTTGTATATTGTGCTAAGCTGTAAATATAAAGCTTCATTCCTTAATTTCCAGCTCAGCTGAATCTAGTCTGGGTGATTCTCACAAGAGGAGGGGCGCAGGTAACACCCAACCGGTCACACCATGCTCTCAGGAAATCCAGCTCCTGACAGATATTACACTTTTCCAATGATTTTTGAACTGTGTAATGAAAATGTAGAGTTAAGGTCAGCAAATAAAATTGAAAACATTGTAGAACTGAGTTGCATACCATGTGGTTGTTAATTCATGCTTGTGACCTCTCTTTGGAAGCTCATCCAATTCACTAGGAAATTATTCAAACAAAGGGGCTGAATTTTAATTGGTAGCTCCATTTAGATTGAGTTGAATGCATGGGGATGAATTTGAAGGAAAACTCTGGTTTTAAAAACTGCTTTGTATTGGTGTATGCAGGTTTAATTCTAATGAACATGGATAGAAACCCGTGGTTGTTTCACAGACAACCGAAGATATTTCAGATGCCCAATATGAATCAATTATGGGAATAAGACTTTTTAAATCATTATTTCTTATTTAGGCTTAAGCTAGGTTTCTGGGTACCTAAATTCACCAAAACTCCCTATCAAGTGCCACATCTCTGACTTTTTAAAGAACTGTCTGTAGAAAAATATGAACAGAAAGGCAAACAAAAGATATCTTTTTATACCTGGAAGAGCCTGCATAGAATGGTTTGGGCTGGAAGAAACCTTTAATGGTCATCTAATCCACACATCACAAGGTTCATAAGAGGACATCACTAAAAGAATCTACACTGCACTTGTAATTTTTACACTTTTCCTATCTCTTGATACACTTTTCTTAGATTAGCATTTATTTCTGCAACATTGTGCTAGTTTGAAGCTAGCTAGAATGTTTTGGTGAGAAGAACTAGATTACAGGCTGTGAAAGGAAAACAGTGGTGATGTCTACTTCACTCATAGGCTTGCTGAGATGTATAAGAATAAAAGCAAAACATAGGTAAAGGAGCCTCTCACTTGGGCTGCTGGCTGAGCTGCATCTTACTCTCTAACCTCACCCTCTATTTTGGACTAATCCACTTTCCTTCCTAACCCCCTGGCTGAAGCTCTATTCTTCCTTGGGACTGGGATAAGGTTGAAAGGGGTAGGGGGTAGGTGAAGGGGCAGTTGGGAGCCCCTCCTGGGGACTCAGGTTTCTGGGAGGGGAGTTGTGTTTCTGTATTACCTTTTAACCTTGTATGTTTCTGTATATATCTGTATATACTGTAAGTATCTGCTTGTCTATTGTGCTAGCTGTAAATATAAGTTTCATTCATATTTCCAGAGCTGGCTGAGTCTAGTCTGGGTGATTTCTAAAAGTGTGGGGGGGTGGGGAGCACCCAAACCATCACAAACATCATTCTTAGAACTCTAACAAAAATTAACAACTGGATAGGTACATGTTTATTTTGATGTAATTATAGAATCAAAAAGCCATAGAATTATTTTGGGCTGAAAAAGACCTTTAAGATCATCAAGTCCAATCATTAACAAAATTATACATGTGAATGGTGTGACAGATGATGAATTATCTTCTGTGAAAACTCTTTTTTTTCCCCTACATGAAAATAGCAGTTAGTTGAGCCTAGCTGGGATATTTTAGTGAGAGAAAGGCTATGAAAAGGAAACAATGGTGATGTCTGCTTCACTCATAGGCTTGCTGAGATGTATAAAAACAAGAACACAAACACAGATAACAGAGTTGCTCTCTCTATCTCTAGCTGCCTCCCTTCTCTTCCTAACCTGCTGTCTGTGTAACTAATCCATCTGCTTCCTAACCCCCCTGGCTGATTCTCCAAACTCACCTTGAACGTAAGGTAAAGTCTGGGATAAAGTAGAGGGGTGGAAAGGAGGTGGAAGGGTGGTTGGGAGCCCCTCCTGGGGACTTTGGTTTCTGGGAGGGCTGTTGTGTTTCTGTATTACTTTTTTAACTTGTCTATTTCTGTCTATAGCTGTAGATATCACAGATACCTACTTGTATATTGTGCTAAGCTGTAAATAAAAAGATTCATTCTTAATTTTACAGCTCAGCTGAGTCTAGTCTGGGTGATTTTCACAAGAGTAGGGGGGTGGGTTAACACCCAAACCATCACAGTTCTAAATGAATAGGCAAGATTATAATGTGTTAAACTTCTTTTGTAATACTTCTGCTATCCACCCCTTTAGCTCCATCCAACTTATAAGGATATCAAAGAAGCTGACCCACATTAAAAAGATGAAAAATCTTTAACGGTTGTCATCAAATTATCTGTGTTATGCACAAGGTTGTTTGCTGATAATTTCAGAAGCTGTTAGGTTGTTTTCTCAATAATCAGTTTTGGACACACTTTCCTCTCTGGTTAACCTAACTCTTACAGGGATGAAAAAAGACATTGTCCTCTGCTGGAAGAGTTATGTGATGAGGAAACCACTTCTGCAGGAGACAAGCTTGTGGTCAGATTTCTCCCTGTGTAAAGAACAAATGAAAAGCTTTCTGTACAGAAGACTTTCAAACAGAGTTTTCATGAATCATTGTTTGCTGGACATTCCAGGAAAATCTAAATTAAGGAAGACATCTTTTCACTGAGTTAAGGAAAACCGCAGTTCATAATTCTCTCAGAAACACACAATGGCAAACTTTGTACTATTTAGATACTGAAAGCCAAGACGGATTAGATTAAAAACTGGCTAGCTATATTTTATAATTCTCCAGGAGGTGCTTTTTAGGAGAAATGAAAAGAGAAAGAAAATTAACTGCAGTAGAACTGATCAGGAATTTTTTGCTATATGGACTTTAATTGAAAAGTATTAATGTTCAAACCCTAAATTTTTATACGAAAGAGGAAATTTGGAAGGAATTACTTTTTGAAAGCTTCACAGCACCAAAAAGAGATTTCAGGGTTTATTACTGTGGTGGTTTGGGTGTCACCCAGTCGGCTCTGGAAATTTGAATGAAGCTTATATTTACAGCTAGCACAATATACAAGCACATATTTACAGTATATACAGTTATATACAGAAATATATGAGGTAAAAGTAATATAGAAACACAACTCCCCTCCCAGAAACCTGAGTCCCCAGGAGGGGCTCCCAGACACCCCCTCACCTTCCCCCTACCCCTCTCAACCTTACCCCAGTCCCAAAGAAGAATGGAGGTTCGGCCAGGGGGATTAAGAAGTAAGGTGAATCAGCCAAAGCAAATGGAGGGTGAGGTTAGAAAGCAAGATGGAGTTCAGCCAGCAGCCACAGCTCTCCCCAGCAGGTGAAGAGCTGAGAGCAAAAACCCAGAGCAAAAAAGAGCAAGTGACCTTATCTTTTGTTTTGCTTTTCTTCTTTACACATCTCAGCAAGACTGTGAGGGAAGTAGACATCACCATTGTTTTCATTTCTCAGCCTATGATTTAGTTCTTCTCACCAAAACATTCTAGCTAGGCTCAAACTAGCACAATTACAATTAGATGAAAACTACAGAGATCAAGAGCCTGGCCAATGACCCGTAGTCCTGAGACACAGGAAAACAGGCCTCTATTATAAAACATAGAATGATAGAATCAACCAGATTGGAAGAGACCTCCAAGGTAATGTATGACATGAAACAAGAATATAGATATGCTATAGCCTAGGAAAATGTCCCGATGAAAGCATGCATAGTCAATGTTTCTCTTGATCAAATAATGTTATTTTTACAAGCTCAATCAATTTCCAACAGGAGAACTGACACTGCCAATGCTCAGTAGGCTAGTGGGACATTGACCCAAAATACAGGATGCTAAGAAGCACTTCTCTGCTTGAAGAAAGTAAAAAAAAAGTAACTTCTGTTTTATTTTTTCACAAAAAAAAAGGGTGGAGGTAATCTAATTGATCAGATAACCACCATTATTTACTATTAGTAACAGTATAACTGGTTTTTAACTCTTCCAAGGCACCTCGAAGATGCAACTCCTCACTAACTTACATCATCTTACAATAAACTGCTCTTTTGTCATTTTGACACTTTGTTTATCTGGGAAATGGTTTATTTCTTTATGATGTGGGTTTGGAACTGCAAGAAAGATGAACATAGTTGTCTGAAGGAAAGAAGTGTATTGAAATTAGCCTAAAGTAAAACCAAGATATGAGGGATCTTAAGAACCTGTGTTTCAGGTACAACTATCTCTGAAACCAAACTTTACAGAGGTTCCTGGAGAAACAAGTTATAAAGCTCTCAATAAGTACTTAATCACACTCAAATTAAGGCCATGAAGATGATCAGAGGGCTTGAGCAACCAGCAATAGAACAAGGGGACACAGTCTCAAGTTGTGCTGGGGGAGGTCTAGGCTGGATGTTAGGAGGAAGTTCTTTCCAGTGAGGGTGGTAAGACACTGGAATGGGTTGCCCAGGGAGGTTGTGGATGCTTCCTCCCTGGAGGCGTTCAAGGCCGGGTTGGATGAGACCTTGAGCAACCTGTTGCAGTGAGAGATCTCCCTGCCTATGTTGCAGTGTTGGAGCAGGATGATCCTTGAGGTCACTTCCAACCTAGACCATTCTATGATTCTATGAAATTTGAATCAGTGTTATAACAATGCAATCATAAGTCTTCGACCATAACAACCCCATTAAATAAAGTCGTCCACTTTTTAAATTGTATTCAAGTTTACTGTCAATTTATTTACATTTGAACTTCACAGGCACCATCTGAACCAGAAACAATCAGGAAAAAAATAAATGAATCCCACCATTACTACATTTTGATGATTTTTTAATTATTTCTTTTTAACTCACCCCATAACCCCAACCTTTAGCATTGTTGTCTGAATTGATACAAAATTCTGAGAAACATTGTTATCTTTTTACCTGATGTCAGGCATAAATTGGACCACATTTTATTTACATTGGATATGTTCAGTTCAGTCATGTCTATGACTAAACATTTGAGAGGATATAAGTCCATATGGATAAGAAACTAAGGGGCCAGATACTTGCAGTTTTGTTATTCATCTTCCAAAATACTGTACAGCTCTAATTACTTTCCTCTGGACATTCTTGTTTGGCAGACAGAGTAAGTCTTAGACCAAGAGTTCCACACAGTGACAGCCAAGTGTAAAAATCGTATTATTACATCCACAGTTTAATATTAGGATCATACAATCATAGAATCAACCAGGTTGGAAGAGACCTCCAAGATCATCCAGTCCAACCTAGCACCCAGCCCTATCCAGTCATCTAGACCATGGCACTAAGTGCCTCCTCCAGTCTTTTCTTGAACACCTCCAGGGACAGCGACTCCACCACCTCCCTGGGCAGCCCATTCCAATGCCAATCACTCTCTCTGGGAAGAACTTCATCTTATCGCCCAGCCTAGACCTCCCCTGGCACAAGTTGAGACTGTGTCCCCTTGTTCTGTTGCTGGTTGCCTGGGAGAATATGTAACAGGGGAAAAAAAGAATAAAAACCCAAACAAAACAAAACCAAATATTTGCAGAGAACATTAATTGAACTGTTGCTAGAGAGAGGAAAAATGAAGCCTTTTGAGCAAACCCTTTATTACTGCTGAAATAAAAGCAAGTTAAATACATGCTGAGAATAATAACAATAACTGTGGTAGTCAGCCAGATGGAGAGAAAAGGGCAAGTATTATCTGAGAGGAATATTAGAGAAAGAAAGTGATAAAAGCTGTCATCTCTATGAGTTCAAGATAAATGACATAAGAATTAGGTACTGCAGAACTAAAATACAAGAAACATAAAAATGCTTGTGTGTGCCATGAAAATTACATCTCTCTTCTGGTTTCTGATCTTTTAGAGGCATTACAAATATTAATACCAAAAGCCATCTTTTGCAGAGGTTTAAAGTATGAACAGGTTGGATACTAACCATTTTGGAAATGTTTTATTCCACAGTCTTTTGCTGTCTTTGTGAGCTCATTTGGATACATAGCTTTGGTTTCCTATATGATTTTGTGTGTATTAGGGGAAGAATGTTTCACTCTGGTATGCACAGGTTTAAGTCTGAGTTTAAATAGTTCTTTCAATATTGAGGGCATTTTTTTGCTGTCTGTAGACAGGTAATGGCAGGAATTGTTAATATAGAAACTAAGAAATAGTTCTCAGAGATCATAAGATAAGACTTTCATCATGCAAGCTGAGCCTTTTACTAAGAAATCATACTTTTCCAAATTCTTTTAGGCATAGTGAGCACTGGATTTCTTTGTGGAAACACTCAACAGCCAAACCACAGAAGCCTGCTTTATATTCTGCTAAAGCCAGTTCACAGCACTGAATCAGGTCTCGAATTGAACCTGATATAATCAGCGTAATTAAAACCTGAATTTATAAGCAAGGGGGAGAACAAAATTTCATAGCAAATAAAGACCAGAGGAGCTAAGATGAAGCAATAAAAATGTCTGCTCTCAATGTAGCAGTCTTGTTTCTGCAGTTCTTTTCCTACTGGCTTATATCATCCAACTCCTGGGAAATCAGGTGTTTCCTGCCAATTGAAGATCATTAACACTCTGAAAACAAACACATGGTTTTCTGTAGATTCTTGTTAGCATAATGTTCAGGCTCTTGCTTTATGGGAATACATTTTGATCCAATCTCAGGCAGGCAGGCACTTCCATGTATCTTTCTAGCTTAAAAGGAACAAATGCTTAGCTTATATCAGATCAGAAAGAAATCAGAATAACACAGAAAGGAAGGGAGACAGGAATGAAATTAATCTCATTTAACTTTGGACATCTGTAGTAGGAGATGTCTATATCCAGGATAATAGCCTCCTTAAGCTCCTTTTATCATAAATGGAGAGGAAATAGGTACTTTGGGTACTCTAAACAATTAACTCAGATGTCAGTGCTTACAGTGTAAATGTTTGCATTTATTCAGGTGAATCCCACTCTGAATCACTATAACATGGAAACTTTAAGTTATGATGTCATGCCCTTAAGTCTGTGTTGATTTATATGGCTTCCAATCAGCAATGTACTTAAGAAATGTCCTAACTCTAAGCATAGAGTCTTATTGAAGTGGATGGGAGATTCCCACGTTAAAGATATCCTTTAGTGCTGTGCCAAACCAAGGTCTATGTGAGTAATGTGCCACATGTGTTTTTTCTTGCAATAACTCTGTGACATCACTTTACCTTTAGGCAGTAATTTCACTCTACAGTGGAATGAATGTTTTCAGAAAGCTCTCTTAAATTTTTAAGATTTTGGCTCTTTTAGAGCAGATGCTATTAAATTAGTAAGGCTTGTGTTCTTTCCTACGCTTCTTAATAGCACTAAAGTCTAATAAAATAGAATTCAATGTTATGGCTACTGCATTAATTGAACACTAAAGCTGTCTCCATCTCTTAGTTAGTGTTGGAAATATAATTAGGGACATGCTAAACTTTTTCCCCGCCATGTTTCATGCAAAAACGATGAGCCTGAATACTAACACCAGTTACCAAAGTGGTAAAGATGTCTTCAGCTGTTATTAGAATAGAATAGAATCAACTAGGTTGGAAAAGACCTCCAAGATCATCCAGTCCAACCTAGCACCCAGCCCTATCCAGTCAACTAGACCATGGCACTAAGTGCCTCATCCAGTCTTTTCCTGAACACTTCTAGGGACGGTGACTCCACCACCTCCCTGGGCAGCCCATTCCAATGCCAATCACTCTCTCTGTGAAGAACTTCCTCCTAACATCCAGCCTATACTTCCCCCGGCACAAGCTGAGGCTGTGTTTCACAGTCAGAAAGCTCAATGTATCCATCACTCCTCTGTGTCATTTCTAATACTTAAAATTGTAGATGGCCCTAACAAATTCTGACTGTATCTAATTTTGCAATGGTTTTGCAGCTGTCCTTCATATATAATTGATATGATCTCATTAAGGAGAACCTAAAACTGTGGTATATCTAAACTGTAGATTTTTTTGTGTGGATCAATCTCCTGGCTCAGCTGAAAGAGGACTCAGTTACAGTGAACTGAAACCTAAAGTCAAAAACTGTGAAGGAAATCCTGCTGCTGATATGTTTGATGCTCTGTTTTAATCTCAGTGAACTTCTGAACAGAACACACTAGTTTGGGTTCAGCAGCACACCTGGCCTCTTGGATCAGAATGGAGCAACGCTGCCAAGAACAGATACTGCCAGGCCCACTGCTGCAAGGGAGGTGTAAGCTGTTCAGCTGGATGCTAATCAAACACAAGCCCTAGATTTATGAAAAATTCCCAACACACCCTTCGATAGAGTAAAATCTTGGCCTCTTCTCCACTAGGCAGCTAACACTGTTTTGCTTCAGTTAACTTCTATATCAGTCAGCTACTCATTACGTGGAGATCTTCACAAACAGACTGTACTGTAAAGTATTTTTATACCAAGCTATCCTGTAGTAGTCTTTATAAAAAACAAAAGAACTGGTGACTTTAAGCTGAAAGGTAAGCAGTGGGGCTGAGTGTTGAGCATATTAACAGGGCAGGAAAAAAAAAAATCTGTTAATAATTTTATTAGTGTTTTCTTTTCTGCATAAATCCCTGAAATTCTTTGCAGCTGAAAGGCTGCTGATTTTGCAGAAAGAAGAGCCTTTTGAGTCCCTTAACTCCAGGTCACAGTTGTTCCTTGTTTTGAGCGTTGGAGAACTAGTTCAATAACCTCCCAAATAGTAAGTGCCTATGCTCTTACAATTTAAGCGTAAGAAGGTCTACATCTGAGGAAAAATACAGTCAGACAAATGCTGCATTGAAACACAAGCTTAATGAGTTACACTGAAACTGTGTAAGGGACTGTCAAAGTAATTTTGCTGCCATATGGATTTTTACAATGCTGTTACTTCACTTGTTTCAACAGATTAAGTCCCTGTTTAAAGGATTCCACTCTTTTACATACATTAAGAAGCTTCTGGGAAGCCACAGCCCAGGGTTTAGGCTTTGGATTTGTGATCTCCTCTGTCTTTTCACTGTGTGCACAAAAAAGTGCATGAGGCCCAATAACCAGCTGGCCACCTGATCTAGCACTAGTGCTGCCTCAAGGACTGTCCTGGTGGTACCTTTCTGAAACTCTGGTGGAGAACCTCCACCTTTAGGCATGCCTCTGCTGAATAGCTCCAGGCAGACTGAATATTAGCCTCTTTAAATGTGCATCTATGAGCCACAAGGCTTCCAGTGGCCAAGTCCATGATCAAATCTTCTCCAAGATGTATTGCAGACCAGCAGCTTTCTTGTTCCTGTGTCCTTGCTTAATGTTCAGAGCAATGGGGTGACAGGCTGTCCCAGCCAACCTTGCTGGCAGTTCTGGAGCCCCCAACACAAGAAGGACATGGAACTGCTGGAGTGGGTCCAGAGGAGAGCCACGAAGATGATCAGAGGGCTGGAGCAGCTCTGCTATGAGGACAGGCTGAGAGAGTTGGGGCTCTTCAGCCTGCAGAAGAGAAGGCTTTGAGGAGACCTTAGAGTGGCTTTCCAGTATCTGAAGGGAGCCTACAGGAAGGCTGGGGAGGGACTATTGACAAGGTCTAGTAATGTCAGGACGAGGGGGAATGGGTTTAAACTGGAATAGGGGAGATTTAGACTGGATGTTAGGAGGAAGTTCTTTACAGTGAGGGTGGTAAGACACTGGAACAGGTTGCCCAGGGAGGTTGTGGATACTTCCCCCCCGGAGGCGTTTAAGGCCAGGCTGGATGAGGCCTTGATTAGCCTGCTCTAGTGGGAGGTGTCGCTGCCTATGGCAGGGGGTTGGAGCTGGATGATCCTTGAGGTCCCTTCCAACCTAAACCATTCTATGATTCTATGATACCTACTGGGTGCAAAGACAAGATCTTCATAGGAAAGAATCTGCAGTGACAGATAGAAAATTATCCAGGGTCACCATTCCTACCAAATTCCTGAGGCCATTTGGTTTTACCTAAAGAGTATACTGAAGCATCTGATACTTCTGATCTAGCCAGTTACCAAAATGTTTGACTAGAAATTGGCTTCATAGGATTTGTAAGAAAGAAGAGTCATTCATCATTTTGCACGGTTGTACAGCTCTCCAGCACTGAGTCTTCTCCCTTTGCTCTGCTGCTTTTATCCTCTCCTTTTTCTTCACCTTCCAAGGCAGTGAAAGTTGTATTGACAGCTCAAAACTGAATAAGGGAGTTTACTCTTCCCTTCCCTCCAGTAGTCATTGCTTTGCAGAAAAAGCAATTGCATTCAGTATTTTCACAGTAAAAATGAATTTGATAAATTTAGGTTACATTTCAATACTTTCAGTCTTGCTCTGCTTTCCTTTACATTTACATCTTACTAATTACATCTCCATCTCCTGGCACAACTGCTTTTGCTGAAGTGCTAGACAGGCTAGAGTTCTTGTATTAAAACACCTATGGTATGTTTCACTGTCTAATGTTTTCTGCTGACCAAATCAGTCTGGCTTTTTTTTTTCCCTGTGGAGCAGCTCTTTCCAGGGATGTGGAAAGAAGAGACCCCAGGGTTTCTGGTTACAGAAGTCTGGAATAGCTGTATGATGTAAACAGCCTTCATACACTTGCTAGTGGCCCTTAACTTACTGTTTTTGAACTAGAGAGACTCAATAAACTTCAGTTTTTCTAATGATAAAACAATCTCCTCCAAAAAACCCAAACCAAATCAAACACAAACCAACCAAACAAAAAAACTCTCCACACAAAAAATACCTTTAAGACGAAGAAGTAGTGTCAAATAATTTTTATTCTGCAGTATGAACCTGCATTTCATATTTGTCTGGGGACAAGGTTAAACTTGATAGTGAATTGAGTTAAGAAAACTTTTTAAAGACAAGATGCCACTATAAAGGTCAAGCATCTGGAAAAATTAGAGATTTTATTTTGTTTAATCCTCTAATTTCTATGAACCATGCACAATAGTCAATCTTTCAAAAGTACCGTGGTCATGCATGCATTTTTCTTGGCTCTTTCCTTGTTCTTTTTATCACAGGATATTAGGGGTCAGAAGGGACCCAAGAAGATCATTGAGTCCAAGCCCCCTGCCAGAGCAGGATCACACAATCTAGCACAGATCACAGAGCAACATCCAGACAGGCCTTGAAAGTCTCCAGAGAAGGAGACCCCACAGCCTCTCTGGGGATCCTGTGCCAGTGCTCTGTGACCCTTACAGGAAAGAAGTTCCCCCTTGTGTTGAGGTGGAACCTCTTGTGCTGCAACTTATGCGCATTGCTCCTTGTTCTATCCCAGGGAGCAAGTGAAGAGAGCCTGTCCCCCCACTCCTGACCAGCCCTCAGATGTTTATAAACATTTATTAAATCCCTTCTCCATCTTTCCTTCTCCAGTTTAAAAAGCCCCAAGTCCCTCAGTGCTCCAGTCCTCTAATCAACCTCATAGCCCTCCACTGGACCCTCTCCAGCAGATCCCTGTCCCTCTTAAACTGAGGAGCCCAAAACTGAACGCAGTATTCAAGATGAGGTCTCAGCAAAGCAGAGTGGAGGGGGAGGAGAGCCTCCCTTGATCTGCTGGACACACTCTTCCTAATAGAGCCCAAGATTCCATTTGCCCTCTTGGCCACAAGGACACATCGCTGTGCCATGGTTGACTTGTTACCCACCAGCACTCCCCACAGGGCTGCTCTCCAGCAGATTCTGTGAGCCTGCTGTGGATAGGTCTGTTATCAGAGACCATGCTCCACACTTGAAGAAATAAATGATTAGATGAATAAAACTGAAAGAGATTTCCACTACCTGTCTTTTTTTTTTTTAATGTTTTCCCAATATTTCTAATGTAGACTCTTCATTTATTCTTCATTGAGCACCTTGTAATATTGCTGAATCCAACAAATAAAATTATATACATTATACCATTAAAAAGGTTATGTTTCTTCTTCTTTTGCTACTTGAAGTGAAATTATCTGGTCAGCTTTAAATCTTACATTGGCTGTAATCTCTTCTTCACTCCCAAATTTCAGAGAAATTACTGGGTTAATTCAGGTCACTGCCTTTAGGAATTCAATCCGAGAGCAATGGGAGCAGCAAAGGAATAAACAGGAATAAAGTACAGAATCGACAGTTACAGCAATATATAGGAATTATGAAAGGTTTGCCAGAAATACCAATCTCATGTGGAGACAGGAAGAATTACTGCAGGGTACATATCCTCACATGGAGAAGAAGGAAAGAAAGAGGTTTTTTTTTATTTCCAGCAAAGAGTGGAGAAGAGAATATTAAAAAAAAAAAAATTAAAAAACCCCCACAAACCTGATTTTAACCCAAGACTGAAGGAAGAGTTGATCAAAGCCACCAGAATCCCTGAGGTACTTACTGCATGTTTTTAGGACCATGTCATTATATCAGCCCCACACCTATTTTAACCCCCAACTCCCTTGTTATTCCCACACAATCTCTGCATGCTCTGTGGAATTCATGTTTGTTTTCATGGCTAATGGGCACGGACAAAAGCCAAACTCCAGTTTATGTTGGCATCTTTCCACTTGGCAATGAGAATGCAAAATCACTAATAATCCTCCTATGACCTTTTCGTAGTTCTCTGGACTTTTGGAGTTGAGATCTTTTGCAACTGGTGCAATGGGCTGGGAAGGATTTAGAAATTTTAGCTGCTTCTGGTTAAGTGTGGACAAAGGAATGAAGAAGGGATTTCCCTGTTGAAAGCACCAATGTGGCTAACCTTGACAGAAAAAAAAACAAAACAAAAATGTGGAAGTTAGTGGTATAAAAGGACATAAACTGAGAGATGAGAATACCTTAGAAAGTATTGTTGCTAAGAGGAGATCATAGAATCACAGAATCAACCAGGTTGGAAGAGTGCTTCAAGATCATCCAGTCCAACCTAGCACCCAGCCCTGTCCAGTCAACTAGACCATGGCACTAAGTGCCTCATCCAGTCTTTTCTTGAACACCTCCAGGGATGGTGACTCCACCACCTCCCTGGGCAGCCCATTCCAATGCCAATCACTCTCTCTGGGAAGAACTTCCTCCTAACATCCAGTCTAGATCTCCCGCAGCACAACTTGAGACTATGTCCCCTTCTTCTATTGCTGGTTGCCTGGCAGAAGAGACCAACCCCCACCTGGCTACAGCCTCCCTTCAGGTAGTTGTAGACAGCAATGAGGTCTGCCCTGAGCCTCCTCTTCTCCAGGCTAAACAACCCCAGCTCCCTCAGCCTCTCTTCATAGGGTTTGTGTTCCAGACCCTTCACCAGCTTTGTCACCCTTCTCTGGACACGTTCCAGCACCTCTACACAGATCATAGGATCACAGGATGTTAGGGGTTGGAAGGGACCCAAAGAGATCACCCATTCCAACCCCCCTGCCAGAGCAGGACAATACTATCTAACCTAGGTCGCAGAGGAACACATCTAGACAGGCCTTGAAAGTCTCCAGAGAAGGACACTCCGCGACTTCCCTGGGGATCCTGTTCCAGTGCTCTGTGACCCTTAGAGTAGTTAGTAGAGATCAGCTCCAAACATGGCATTAGTGACATTCAGAAATTCAAATGCTGGCAAAATGAATGCAAAAGTCTTTCAATATACGGTGAGAATATGCTTCAAATTAAATTCAGCATAGCTTTGCCTCACTAATTGCAGCATGTTTTGGGGCTACACATTGTATGTACTTAGTTATACCAAATTTAAAGCCATATACACCATGTATTTTGAGGTCTTTCTGGAACTCACTTAGTATGTAATGATGGCTGAAGATGACACTCAAACTGTTCAGAAAGGGCTATGGCCTTTTTGATAGCCACTGCAGATACTTTAGAGAATGCTTTATTCCTCAGATAGAAACAACTATGATATCCAGAGCCAAAAAGCTCGAGGTCCAGGGTTCTGAACTTTGGCCACAACAACCCCAAGCAGCGCTACAGGCTGGGGACAGAGTGGCTGGAGAGCAGCCAGGCAGAGAGGGACCTGGGGGAGCTGGTAGATAGTAGGCTGAAGATGAGCCAGCAGTGTGCCAGGTGGCCAAGAGAGCCAATGGCATCCTGGCCTGCATCAGGAAGAGTGTGGCCAGTAGGACAAGGGAGGCTATTCTGCCCCTGTGCTCAGCACTGGTCAGGCTACACCTTGAGTCCTGTGTCCAGTTCTGGGCTCCTCAATTCAAGAGAGATGTTAAGGTGATGGAACATGAGAAGTGAGACAAAGCTGGTGAGGGGCCTGGAACACAGCCCAGCCCTATGAGGAGAGGTGAGGGAGCTGGGGATGTTTAGCCTGGAGAAGAGGAGGCTCAGGGGTGACCTCGTTGCTGTCTACAACTACCTAAAGGGAGGCTGTAGCCAGGTGGGGGTTGGTTTCTTCTGCCAGGCAACCAGCAACAGAACAAGGGGGGACAGCCTCAAGTTGTGCCAGGGGAGGACTAGGCTGGATGTTAGGAGGAAGTTCTTGCCAGAGAGAGTGATTGGCATTGGAATGGGCTGCCCAGGGAGGTGGTGGAGTCACTATCCCTGGAGGTGTCCAAAAGAGGACTGGATGAGACACTTAGTGCCATGGTCTAGTTGACTGGATAGGGCTGGGTGCTAGGTTGGACTGGATGATCTTGGAGGTCTCTTCCAACCTGGTTGATTCTATGATTCTAAGTTATCTGGCCTGAAGGAGATGATATGTTCTGGAGACCTCTAGTTCTGTTCATTAACTTCACAAGCCAATATGGCTGCATTGAATGCCTGCATCTGAGAACTAAATCTCACTGTGATTAACTGTGCCACAAATATCACAGGTATCACAGATAATAAGATACAGGCTGATTTTTTTTATTTAGAAAGTGATTCTGTTGCCTGTTGTGTTAACTATTTTTTTTCCTTTCCCCCCTAGTGAATTCAAGCAGCTTTGAGTAAAGCTTCAAAGGGGAAATGTTGACTATCCTCTTAAATCTGGAAAAAAAATAGAAGAAATACATGAAAGAAACAGGGAAAAAAAGAGAGATTAAATCTGTTGAAATTGGTACATCATTTTGTTAATGCTTTGCCTGCTTATTTGTTCACACAGGTTCCTTGTAACTTCACCACCAGTTAGGGGCAGACTTACATGAAATGTGCTTGAGTCATCTGTTCTCAGCCACAAAATGCAACCTCATAGATGGCTCTCATGGAGCTTGGAATGAGAATACACTGGGTTTTCTCTTTCCTTAGTCTTCTTTCTAGACTTTCTAGTCTGACCTCTCTACTTCTTGTCCACCTGGCATCAGTTATGGGTCACATTCTTGGCTGGAGTCTCCAATGCTGTCATTTTTGAATACAGTATTCTTCTTCTCCGTGAGAGTGTTTCAAGAGCAGCTGAGGGATCTGGAGAAAAGAAGGCTGGAGGGAGACCTCGTTGCTCTCCACAGCTCCCTGAAAGGAGGTTGGAGCTAGAGGGAGGTTGGTTTCTTGTCTTTGGTATCAGGTGATACAATGAGAGGAAACTGCTTGAAATTGTGCTAGGGGAAGTTTAGGTTGGACACAAGGAACAAGGAGGCTGGAGTCAAGTGGGGCTTGGGCTCTTCTCCCTAGCATCAGGTATTGGAATGAGAGGAAATGGCCTGAAATTGTGCCAGGAGAGGTTTAGGTTGGAGATGAGGAACAATTTCTCTGCTGTAAGAGTGGTCAGTCACTGGAACAGGCTGCCCAGGGAGGTGGTGGAGTCACCATGCCTGGAGATGTTCGAGAAAGATGTGGCAGCAGCACTTTGAGACATGGTTTAACGGCCGTGGTGATGTTGGGTTGCAGGTTGGGCTTTATCATATAGTTGTTTTGGTTCCAAAAGCCCTCTGCAGCTATACACTGCTGCTTCCTCAGGAGCTTCCACTTCAGCCAGGTACTTCAGCTCGTCAGAAGCAAGCAGAAAGATGCAGCTAAACAGAAGGGAGCTCAACATAATTAATGAGGCTCAGCCAGCACCCATGGGTGATGTTACAGTGATCATTAAGCCTAGCCCTGCTTAACCGGGGGGCCACCAGGCCCCCCGGCCTTTGATCCCCTCCACCATTCACCCAGTGTGCACCATGAGGACTCACCAGTGCTGATGGGAGGAGGATCCCTCTGCCCAGTTGGGCAACCTTGGGGCTTCAGTCCTTCCTCGGGCTAATTATAAAGGAGTGGGCAGGGAGGGCAAAGTGGTCACACCTGGGGTGGGAGGAGACTCAACAGAAGCCAGGTGCTCTGGGTTTGGGGAAAGAGGAGAGAAATGCTCTGTGGCCTTGGGAAAGGCATAGGTATGGTGGGAAAGGGAAGTGGTGCTGAGAGAAATGGAAAGAAAAAGGATGGAGATGAAAGGAAGGATGGATGTGTTCCTCTGTGACCTGTGTTAGATAGTACTGTCCTGCTCTGGCAGGGGGGTTGGACTGGATGATCTGCTTGGGTCCTTTCAAACCCCTAATATCCTGTAAAAGCTATTTGGTATGTTTTCCTTGATACTGTTTCATTCTAAGTGTCTTTTCGTCTCTCTTCTGCTGTTTTTAACTTTGTCCAATTGGTCTATCATGTTTTTATAGCAGGGCAGTCAAAACTGGACTCCAGCTGAGACGCTTTGTGTGCAGGATAAAGAATAATTACTTCCTATGTATTGCTTGCCACAGCCTGTTCCTTGTTAATAGCATCACATTTTTCATCTGGATTTAGTCTGAGATCCACTCAAACCTCCCTTGCTCAACTTTTTCCTTCCTCCCCCCACGCTCAGCATGCTGCCTAGCTAGCTGTTCCTGTTTGTGTGTTCAATTTAGTCTCCAAACTGTTGCTCATGCCCACCCCACCTCCCCATCCTTTTTTTTTTTCTTTCCTCATTTCATCATGTTGCTTTTGGACAATTTCTACAATTTGTCAGGATTGGTTTGAGCAGCAGCCACAGCCTCCAGTGTGTTTTCAGCTCTGTGTGACTTAAAAATGGCATGGGTAGTCTCTGTGCTGTCATTCACATATTCAATGAAAGTTAAGGGAAAGAAGAGGCTGACACAAAACTGTGTTGCCAATCTGTTGAGAGAAATGTTGACAACTTCTCTTGGGGTATGTTTCTTTCAATCCCTTGTGCATTTATCATAGAGTCTTTTGTTCAAGATAATGTATTTCCTTCTTTGGAGCTTAGGAGAATGTCATGCAAGGCAATGTCAAAAAGAAACCTGAGCCAAATTAGAGTATGTTACACTTACATGTTATAGAAGTGGTTTGTATCTTTTTTTGCTGTCCTTTTGTTTCTTTTTTTTTTGCTTATCTGTGCCAACTCCTTCTCTTCCTTTTTCTCAGCCTCATAAACCAGTGTTCTGTGGTGAACTGGCTGAAACAGAAGTGATGCTAAACACAGTGAAGAAGGAAACGCACAACATAGCACTTCCATAACGGACAAAGGGAGATGAATTCAACTGATTTGTTTAAAAATAACATTGATTTCAGAGGCAATCTCTACCAGTTTTAATCACTGTATTTCAAATACTCCCATTGATTTCAGGGAGATGTGTACCTTGGCATGTTTTACAACTGCTTTGAGCAAACTCTGAAGCAAAGAATTCTAGTAAGTAACTTCTGCTTTTGCCTGGAGAAGTGTACTTGTGCCAGTGCTTCAAGGGAAAGCAGACTAATAAAAAGACACTGTATAAAACTAATGTTTCCTGACATTTCATAGAATCAGTCAGGGTTGGAAGGGACCACAAGGATCATCTAGTTCCAGCCCCTCTGACATGGGCAGGGACCCCCTACCCTAGAGCAGGCTGGCCACAGCCTCATCCACCCTGGCCTTAAACACCTCCAGGGATGGGACCTCAATTGCCTCCCCAGGCAACCCACTCCAGGCTCTCACCACTCTCATGGTGAAGAACTTCTCTCCATTCCCTCTAGTCCTGTCACTCCCTGATATCCTAAAAAGTCCCTCCCCAGCTTTTTTTGTAGGCCCCCTTAAAATACTGACAGGCCACAAGAGGGTCACCTCGCAGCCTCCTCTTCTCCAGACTGAGCAGCCCCAACTCTTTCAGTCTGTCCTCATAGGAGAGGTGCTCCAGCCCTCTGAGCATCCTTGTGGCTCTTCTCCGGACATGCTCCAGCACGTCCACATCCTTCTTGTAATGGGGAATATTTGCTTTTGATTTTTGCATTACTGTGTGGCTAATCATCCCACTGGACCCTCTCCAGCAGATTCCTGTTCTTCTTAAACTGGGGAGCCCAAAACTGAAGACAGTATTCAAGATGAGGTCTCAGCAGGGCAGAGTAGAGGGGGAGGAGAACCTCCCTTGATCTGCTGAACACCTCCAGGGACGGCAACTCCACCACCTCCCTGGGCAGCCCATTCCAATGGCATTCATCATGAACAAAATTATTAGCGAGACCATTATTTTACCTTCAGTGCACAAAACCAGTAGCATAAAACCAAACTGCTTTATATGACCTAGGATAAACCAGTCAGTTGAGCCTCAGGCTCTGAATCCTGAGTTTGGTTATTTCCTTGCAAATAGCAATGGTAGCTGCCAGCTATCTGCTGGGTGACTCAGTATGGGTACAGCCCCAACACCTCTGCCTAGGTGTGGCAGCTGCACATATAGTTAGAGCAAATGTATATGATTCTTGAATAGGTTGGACTGGATGATCTTGGAGGTCTCTTCCAATTTGGTTGATTCTATGATAGGAATCTTAATCCTGATTTCCTTGGCAGTCCTAAACAGGCAGATCTAAAGTGACCAGGAGTTCATCAGATAAACTAGAGATAATATGGGATGATTTGCTTCCCTCACCATCAGAAATTTGCAAGAAGAAAGAGAGGAAGAAAACAATTCAATAGATCAATAGATGTGACTTTTCTGAGGTTTGAGTGTAACTAATACCAGATTATGGCTTGTTCTCTATTGATAAAGAAACTGTTTAAAAATGTCCAAAGTCATCAATGTTTCAGATGTTGTAGAAAGGCGAAGGTGAAAGTACCTGCAGAAATATTGTCCCACGTTTTGGCCAGATGTATTTTAAAACAGATTCTGAAAAAAAAAAAAAAAGGACTTTTTCATATTTACTCTCTGTGAGTAAACCTTATTTTCTACATGGCAATAACAGAAATGAACTCAGGGGAAATTGCTTGCATGTGTCAAGGAGGCAATATGCCCCTTTGGTTTCAAAGGGCTGGCATCAGTGTAAATTATTGCTTACAGGTGGTAAGTAACCTCTTTGATTTCTTTTCTTTTTTTTTTTTTTATTGGCTGACTCACATTTCTTAAGGAGATAAAAAGCTACTGTAAGAGAGCAGTTATTTAATTAAAAGAAACTAAGGATTTTCATAGTAAAGAAATGGGTGTAGATGGGTGATTTTTTGTTGAATGCACTCGGGTTAGGACTGAAAGCATTTTACCAGGTATTCTCTTTACCGTTCATTTCCACTCTGCTATTTGTATCATGGAAGTGTGTGATGGTTTGAGTGTTCCCCACCCCACACACTTTAGAAATCACCCAGACTAGACTCAGCCGGCTCTGGAAATTTGAATGAAGCTTATATTTACAGCTGGCACAATTTACAAGCAGATATTTACAGTATATACAGTTATAGACAGAAATAGACAAGGTAAAAAGGTAATACAGAAACACAACTCCCCTCCCAGAAACCTGAGTCCCCAGGAGGGGCTCTCAACCACCCCTCACCTTCCCCCTGCCCCTCTCAACCTTACCCCAGTCCCAAGGAAGAATGGAGGTTCAGCCAAGGGGATTAAGAAGCAAAGGTGAATCAGCAAAGCAAATGGAGGGTGAGGTTAGAAAGCAAGATGGAGTTCAGCCAGCAGCCTCAGCTCTCCCCAGCAGGCAAAGAGCCGAGAGCACAGCTCAGCACGCAGTGCCCTAGCAAAGTGACTTTATCTAATGTTTTGCTTTTCCTTCCTACACATCTCAGCAAGGCTGTGAGCGAAGTAGACCTCACCATTGTTTTCATTTCTCAGCCTATGATCTAATTCTTCTCAACAAAACATTCTAGCTAGGCTCAAACTAGCACAAAGTGAATGCAAATTTTGTTTGACTGAGGATTATTACACTGACTTGTTTCATCATCTGGTTAACACAGATAGTGATATTTAGGAATTAGGCAGAAACTTTCATATGATTTTAAGTCCTTCATGAAAAATAGTCCTTCAGAATTACTGTTTTGAATCATGTCCTAGATACTTGGAAATGAAATTTCAGTCAAATACAATACACATGAACAAATTCCAAAAAGTATTCTTGGTGCTGTATTCTCAAAGTCATTATCAATCAGGCCCAATTTGAATAATTCTCTCTTCCTCTAAGTTCAAAATCTGTTAACACATTTGAAAGTGCAAAAGGCAAAAGCTAATTCCATCCTGTTTAAATATCAGTAATTTCCCAGTGAATGAATTCCTTCCCTTTGCACTAAAAAAATAGATAAGAAAAACAACTGTATGAATTTTCATACCTCCAAAATCTATTTGCAGCAATGCCTGTGATTCTTTGCAAGAAAATTTACAATGGAATACTACAATCAATGTATGTTTTCCTCTGTTCTTCTCTAAGACGATATCTTCCTTCCCTCCCCCCCAAAAAAGGAACATACAACATTCTGCTGCTGGTTTGCACTGCAATAAAGCCCCCAGACACATCGTTTTATCAACTGCTAGTATTCCTTTAACAAATCACAATTAAATATTAACAGCCCACAGAACAGCATGGACGGCTCTGCAATCCTTTGAAGGCATATTTGCCAATTAAACAAAGGCTGACATTAGAGTAAAGGTGGCAAGGATCCAAACCAGAGAAATGAAAGTCAACCACTTCAGTGGCATTCATTAGCTCAACAGACATTCTTTGTGTGGCCTGTTTCTTTACTACTGCCAAATCCACACCCTGTTCAGGAACTTACCCAGGCTCAGATAAGCTTATTATGGAAATAACACTTTGTCACCCTTTACAACTTGCTTCTTGTTAAATTATCCTTTATCTTCTTTGTAGTATTTGTCACCTCTCCTTGGGTGCCCTTTGTGTGGCCAAATGGTACTGTGTTTGATTTGCAATAATCGAGTTCCAAAGGTTAATTGAAGCTAATACAATAATATTGTAAAGATTCCCTCTTCAGCAACATCGCACAAGAGTGGTTATGGAGGCTGGGTATGGCACTCCCAGACATAGCTCAATGGCCACGGTCATCTTAGGTTGACAATGACTCAATGATCTTAGATGTCTTTTCTGACTGAAGCAATTCTATGTTATCATTTTGTCTGGCAATGTCTGAAAGTTCAGGTGAATGTTTGAGTCACTTGGTAATAGCTGCTGATGGAGATGAGAAAGAAAATTTGGATGGGAATTCTCCAGCTTCCACATGGCCTTCCCAATTTTTTCTTGCAACTGCAACTGCCTGTGCTGAAATAGCAGAAGTGCTTAGTGTCACCTCTGAGGATGTGGATGAATAAAGGAGCCTTTCTGTCACTCCTTTTGCTGCTAGCTGAAAGAAAAGCCTGAAAACTTCTATATTGGATGCTGAGTATTCTGGAGTAAGAAGCTCTGCCAACCTGAAGTGTACCTTAACCATGAAACCTGCAGACTGCACCCAAGTTTTGTGTCCCTTTTCTGCAGCTTCATAGTTACCTCATGAAAGGACTCTTCTTCAAAGGCTTAATCTAGCTACTACTTATGCCTAGAAAAACACCTTGACGAAGAAAGCAGTTTCTGCTTTTGTGCCTGGAGAGATAAAGACATAGCAAGCAAGGCTGGGATTCAGTCTCCTCAGAACCAGTTCAAAGTAGTAAAGGGAAAACTGAGTATTACCAGGTCCACCATGTCAAGACAAGGCTTGGGCTGTTGTGGCAGGCAGTAGGAAGAAGGAAGACTAAGAAAAGGAGGATGACTGGGCTTCTTAGTCCTAGCAGAAGGTACAGAGGCACCCTGTACAAAGAGTTTCTCCTGAAGCAGTCCTGCTTCTGTGACAATAGCTATCTTTGCACAGACCCTAACCTCAGCTTCAGCACAGACATCAAGAGATCTGACCTGGGTGACAAAGGAGATACCAGCAATGGTTCTCTGCAACTGTAGTATGCTTTACTTATGCACATCTCTGCCTATTGTTGAGACCTGCATTTCAATACAGAGTTGGCCGACCTTGCTGTGCTGTACACACATCATTGATGACATTCTCAGCTCTGCAGTTAAATACCTTTGGCTACTTCTTTTTTTATTTTTTTTTTTTAATTTTATTTTCTTTTTTCTTTCTTTTTTTTTTTTCCTTTGTGGGCTGCAACACTGCATTTCATTTCACTCATCCTCCCACACAGACATGGGGAAACAAGATATCCATCAGCAAGTAACTACAAAAGACTAAAGAGCCAAGTGAAGAGAGAGAAGTAATTTCTTGGGCAGATACTTATTTAAATGGCCGTTGTATTTTGAATGGTCCTTTGTGTTTATCATATTTAAGTTGATCCCTTTGTGTTATTATGATATGCTTCTGTGGGTTCTCAGGATTTATAACACAAAATCTTACTGGCAGAGAATTTAGAGCATTTTTTTCCCCATGTTTACTGGTGTATATACATCATGCATGTTCACTGTAGTCACATAACCACATTTTCCATATACACATAAAAATGTAGCTTTCACTGAAGCAGAAAAGAACATGAATACCTCAGAGTTGCATCGGTCTGCTGAAGCCTCGTTGACAAAACTGAAATATGTCACATTCAGCAATATTGCTGCTCATATCTCACCTTCTACTTCACTTTCTCTTTTGCTGCTTTAAAAAAATACTCTTTTTAGCATGCCATACACTGGAAAATTCCACACCCAAATTCATAAGAGTGTTCTCCTGTCTAAGGCAGATAGGAAAGAAAGGGAATTAAACTAGATAAGCTTTATTTGTGAATATCAGGAAGAAAACATCCTTTTTATCCATTGCTTCATTAATGCAGGCTTCCTCCAAAGTTGCAGTTGCCTCAGCAGGTGCCTATCTGCCTGGAAGTTCCTGGTGCTGTGCAGATTTGCAATAGTGAGGAGTTTTGTTTTTAATCTCCTGATTTTGACATCATCCTTACTGCTGATTTAATGAGCCCAGTGTCATAAATGGGATTATAGACCCCAAGAGGTCTAATTCTCAGCTCCTGAATACACTGAAGAGTAACAGTAACTATGGTGAATAATTACCTCAAATCAAATAGAAATTACAGTTTTAAAATTTTAATGCAGGAAATGTTTGTTCAGTGATCTGTACAGTGGGAGTCACTTGTCTTTATCTATCTCCCAAAAAGAACTAAATAGCACCCAATGAACAAACACCAACATCACAAATAGTGCCTTGGAGAGCATAGGCAGCACTGAAATCAGCTGGAATCAGCCAAACCCAGCAGTTTTGCACTGGGAACATGGCCTAGCTGTGACTCTTCTGTTCCCTCAATGGCTTCTTTTTATCTTTCAGACTTGAGTGAAATAGAGATCTGATCCTCAAACACAGATGTAGCAGGCAGTGCTCACAGAGTGTGCTGGGAATTTAAGGAATGTTTCAGGAGAGTTAAGGCTTGTTCTGTGCTTGCTTTATGAATCTAATTTTCAGATACTGCCTGATTACGAGACGTCCACATGGGATATTTGATCCTTTGGATAATTATGTTAAATATTCCACTTTTCAGTCACTATTTGCATGTAGATTGTAAAGGAGGATATTTCATGGAAGTGGAGAGCCGGTGAAGTCATTTGCTAATAATGCAGAAGAGGTTAGCAGAAGACCAAAGGATGAGACTTAGGCCTTCTCTCTATATCTGAGATAAGAGGTCCTGCACCTAGGTCAGGGCAATCCCAAGCGCAGACATGGCTTGGTGATGAGTGGATTGAGAGCAGTCCAGACTTATGGGGTGCTGGTTGATGAGGCACTTGACCTGAGTTGGTAATGTGCACTGGCAGTCCAAAAAGCCAACTGTATCTTGGACTGCGTCAAAAGGCGTGTGGCCAGCAACAGGTCAAGGGTGGTGAACCTTCCCCTCTATTCTGCTCTTGAGAGGACTCACTTGGGATACTGCTCTTGAACCCCCAATGCAAGAAGAACATGGATCTGTTTGACAGCATTAAGAGCAGGGCCACAAAGATGATCACAGGCCTGGAGCACCTTTCATATAAGGACAGGAAGACGTAGCTGTGTCTATCAATTCTAGAGAAGAGATTTGAAGAGACCTTATAGCATCCTTCTATGCTAGGGGGCCTACAAGAAAGCTGGAGGAGGACATTTTGTAAAGGCATGTGGTGGTAGGACAAGGGGCAATGGTTTTAAACTAGAGCAGGATAGATTTAGACATTAGGAGGGAGTTCCTTACTATGAGGATGGTGAGATACTGGAATGGGTTGCTCAGAGAAGTTCTGGATGCCTTATCCCTGGAAGCATTTAAGACCAGGCCGAATGAGGCTCTGAGCAACCTGGTCTAACAGGAAATATTCCTGACCATGGCAGAGGGTTTGAATCTAGGTGACCTCTAAGGCCCATTCCAACACAAACACTACAGAATTGTACGATTTTCAATCATGTTCTCTCTTACAACCATCAGACAATTTTCAGCTGATGTAAATTGGGCTGACGTTAGTCAATATGATCTGGTTGCACCCAAATCACTCAGAGCATTTTCTAGTATTCATCATCAATGACTTTTATAGATGTGGTTAGCTCTCTATACCCCTCGTACTAATGCACATGCATAAAGTGGATGCAGCTATGTATTTTAGCACACACAAACATGCAGTCTTGAGCACACAAAAGCCACTTCCTCTCTCACATAGCTGTCCATAGATGTGTACTGCTTGTGACAGATATGTATGCTATAGGGAGGCTTTTTAGATGAGCAGGTACTGTGCTTGCCATAACAACCTGATGAATTTGATTAGAATGTGGACAGCATTACAGAACAGTTTCCTAAATGAGATTAAGTACCACTAAGATTCTTAAATACCATTCTGTATAATCCCACTTTCCTAGGCAGAACAGCAGAGTTAAACCAAAGAAGATGCGAAGTAGTCAAGCAGGAGAGGGAAAAAATGCATAATAAGCAAAAGACATGAAAAATTAGGCAACAAAGGAAAAGGCAAACTGAAAGCTGCTTAGATTTACTGTAGCTGTAATGTGTGTTCTACTTATTTATATAAGGTCCACGTGATTATCTTTTCTGCTGTTCAGTAAGAATAGCCCTTGCTGTGGTATCTGCTCCAGCACATGCTACCTGTTTTATCTCAGATGGGCAGCTCTCTTGTTAAAGAAACACACCAATGTGTGATGTGAACTTTTGACCATTCACAGTGTTTGGAGATGGAGGATTTATTCCGCCACTAGCAGATGCAAACGACCAAGTTTGTATTTGTAAGTGTGCAGATTACTGGATTTTTCTTTTAGGCTTTGCAAAATTTTGGTATTTTTTGTGGTTTTTTTTTTTTTTTTCTCTTTTCTCTTTTGTTTCTTTGTTTTATTGCTGTCTGTTCATTTGAAAGTACAAATTCTGTATTCTGGACTTTATTTTACTGCAGTTCTGAGACCAAATATTTCACTTTACTACTTGTAAAACCAAGGCATTTTCATTACCATGATGAAATCTCCCCTGGGCCTTAATTTCACTCAAAAGATCTTTATCTTAAATGTTCTTCAAGTATCAACCCTCAACATTCATTCACAAAGGAAGAAGATTTCCACTTATCATAAAATCATAGAATCAACATCAAGCAGCACTACAGGCTAGGGAAAGAGTGGCTGGAGAGCAGCCAGGAAGAAAATGAACTGGGGGTACTGGTAGATAGTAGGTGAACATAAGCCAGCAGAGTGCCCAGGTAGCCAGGAGAGCCAATGGCATCCTGGCCTGGATCAGGAATAGTGTGGCCAGTAGGACAAGGGAAGTTATTCTTCACCTGTACTCAACACTGGTCAGGCCACACATTGAGTGCTGTGTCCAGTTCTGGACTGCTCTATTAAAAGAGATGTTGAGATATTGGAATGTGTCTAGAGAAGGGCAACAAAGCTGGTGAGAGGCCTGAAACACAAGGCTATGAAGAGAAACTGAGGGAGCTGGGGTTGTTTATCCTGGAGAAAAGGAGGCTCAGGGGTGATCTTGTTGCCGTCTACAACTACCTGAAGGGAGGTTGTAGCAAGGTGAGTGTTGGTCTCTTCTCCCAGGCAACCAGCAACAGAACAAGGGGACACAGTCTCAAGTTCTGCTGGGGGAAATCTAGGCTGGATGTTACGAGGAAGTTCTTCCCAGAGAGAGTGATTGGCATTGGAATGGGCTGCCCAGGGAGGTGGTGGAGTCGCCATCCCTGGAGATGTTGAAGAAAAGACTGGCTAAGGCACTTAGTGCCATGATCTAGTTGACTGGATAGAGATGGGTGATAGGTTGGACTGGGTGATCTTGGAGGTCTCTTCTAACCTGGTCGATATATGACAAACCAATGGTGGAATAACCCCGGAAGATGTAGAGCACTGCAAAACCAGTCAAGTGTAAGCTGTTTTTGAGAACTCTGAGACTTCAATTACAAGGTCATTAGTACCTCAAAGAACTCTTAATAGCCTAGAGTAACTGTTTACTGTATAATCAGCCTGTTATCAGGGTAAGTCTTCTGCCTGTGTATTTGACCACATACAGAATCATAGAATGTTTTGAGTTGGGAGAGACCTTTAAAGCTCACCTAGGTCAACCTCCCTGCAGTAAGCAGGGACATAGAAAGATAGAATCATAGAATCAACCAGGTTGGAAAAAACCTCCAAGATCATCCAATCCAATCTAGCATCCAGCCCTGGCCAGTCAACTAGACCATGGTGCTAAATGCCTCATCCAGGCTTTTCTTGAATGCCTCCAGGGATGGCAACTCCACCACCTCTCTGGGCAGCTCATTCCAATGCCAATCACTCTGTCAAGAATTTCCTACTAACATCCAGCCTAGACCTCCCCTGGCACAACTTGAGACTGTCTCTCTTTGTTCTGTTGCTGGTTGCCTGGGAGAAGAGACCAATCCCCAGCTGGCTACAGCCTCCCTTCAGGTAGTTGTAGGCAGCAATGAGGTCTGCCCTGAATGTCCTCTTTTCTAGACTAAACAACCCCAGATCCCTCAGGCTCTCCTCATAGGGTTTGTGTTCCAGGCCTTTCACCACCTTTGTTGCCCTTCTCTGGACACATTCCGGTATCTCAACATCTCTCTTGAATTGAGGGATTGCTCAGAGCTCTGAAAATGTATTATTAAACTGTCTTTTTCTCCTGGTTCTTCTCCTTCATACTTTGTACAGGAGGTTAAATCTAGAGGTCCCTTTTGGTATCAAACACAATAAAAAATATTAACCAGACTCACTACTTCCTCAACTAAGAAGGTCCATCCATCACTACCCAAGAAATCAAGCAAAAGCTAATATTCCTTCAATCCTGTCTGTGTCTGAACAGACAGGCTTTTCTATGCTGAATCAAATATAGTCTCAAACTCTGCTCCTGACAGTGCTCTCATAAATAGGCTTATCCAGAACCCAAAGTCTTGTGTGTCCTGTAAGCTGCCTGGAGAGTGATGGGAGTAGCATCCCCAGATAGAGTGCTGGCCACATTCTGCAGCTTTTGTTCTTGATTAATGAAAGCCTTCTTGGCAAAGACTCTTGATTTAGTTCATCTTGCACTGATCCAAGCATTTCAGTTCAAGTGGCACAATATGAATACCCCCAGCCAGCCATTGCACTTAATCATGACCCTGCTTCCAAAGAAAAAAATCAACAAAAAAGAGCCAGAGTCCTATTCTGATATTCCCAGCTGGAGTGCACAATTGTCCACCCAGCTTTGGAGACTTATCACAGTTAAGTAGTCAGTGCCTTTATTTTCTAATCTACTGAGCTGCAGTGTTTTAGTCTGTACATTAAGGGAAAAGACTATCAAGTGAAAATCAGATTATTAGAGTAGTCTGCAGAAAAATGTATCAAATGTCTCAATGAGTGCACTGTAAAGAGTTGGTTTTTATCTCTTTGCTTTGTAAGTAGTAGGAACAGTTGTACTGTGCTCAGTGGAGGCCATTCCAGCAGAAAGGACGGTCTGCCCAGCTGTTTCCTTGCAGTGTCTCTGACCAACCTTGTTCTAACTAGCATGAGCAGTGGATTATCAGTGAGAAGAGTTGTTTTTTTCTTCAAAGATTTCTTTCTATCCCACAGTGTAAAAAACACCCTGTTTTGTTCCTTCTCTGCCTCGATTTACTTCAACTATGAAATGGAAGTGATAATTTCTGTTGTACAATACTTACATCTGTGGATGGAAAGCATTTCAGAAGAACTGATTACTGTTATGCTTAAACATTCCAGCATTGTGATTAAGTGATTTTTATGCCTTGATAATTATATTCCACTAGGGAGGAGTGGGCAACCATCCATCAAACTTCCTGACTGTCATTGAAATTCTAAGCTGGCAGAAATGTTGCAGTATAGTCATTGATAACCATGGTTATGAATAGCTCTGAAACAAAGCTGTTAAAGAATTCACAGCCTCTTCAGATTGACATTATTTATAGCATGCCCCGGGATGAGGCAAATTTCAGTCACGTACAGCTTGTTTAAAAGCAGGGTAAGTTTTTATCAGTCTCCTGAATGTTACCAGATGAAAGACTGTGTTCAAATCTTTAGGCCTACACTGTAGAGGGCATAGCAAGATCTAATTGGTGCTGCTGGCATTCGGTGCGGAGGTTAATATGAAATAAAGCTGTTTTACAAAGTTGTTATTTATTGTTTTGCACATATGGATTTGATTTGTAGTTTGAAGGTTTGACAAAGCATCTGTAGTACCCAGAGGAAAGTAAGAGTAGAATCAATAGAAAATGTACTAAGTACACAGCAGAGTTTTAGAAATATGTCCACTTCAGACAGCTTTACTTTAAGCACAGCTTCTGAAGTCCTTATTTGGCATTCCTTCTTACTAAATCAATGTTTACCTAGCGCCACATGATTTTACTGATAATTAGGTAAAAGAAGTTTGTTCCAGGCATATATGGAACAAACTTCATTTTACAACTTCTCCCTATAGTGCCACTGAGATTTTTGAAGAGTGAATATCTCAAAAAAACAGCAGTTGCAAAGTCTTGGCCAAAGATTAGTCATATTTTGATCTGACTAACATGACTAAAAAAACCGCTATGTCTGTGCAATCTAGCTTCTGTCCATATGCATCTATACTGTGGTCCCTTACTGTGGTGTGAGAACATCAGACCTCCCATCTCATCCAGAAAGCCCTTTTGTGGACCTTGGATGTCTTGTGGCAGAATAAGATCCTTGAGAGTCTCTTTGGAAGAATGTAGAATACGCTTTTGTTGCCAGGAGGACAGATGCCAAAGCCAGATCAACCACTGATGATAGCAAAAGACATTCCAGGTGTTGCACATTGGTGCAAAGGAAACCAGTAGAAAGACAAATGACGTGGCACTGTGGAGCAAAACTGATTTCAGTGTGACTAGATTCAGAATTGTACAGAATTGTAGCTTTCTGTTCCACAAGTAATTAAATATTTAGGCCTGAACTTAGTCATTGTAGCACAAAGTTCTGGGTTGTTGAAAACTTGGGAAATCTCTACTCCAGTGGTGTTGAAATTACTGCATAAAGCATCTAAGTTTCCTACCTATTGAAAAGAGAGATCTGGATGCCTCAAAGTAGGATTCATTCTGCTTGGCACATAGAATGGAGTGGAATCTTATCTAGGAAACAGAAAATGCCTGAGAGGAAAACGTTGTGTTTATTCCCCTCCTCTCCCCACCTTGCCCACTGGCAGCTCTGTGGTAGGTACTTAGGAGAAATGAGGATCAGAGCCAAAAGCTGTTTCCAGATTCCAGGCACCAGCTTCATACATTTCCATAGAAATGACTGGCTCACTTTCTTTCAAAATAGACAATCAGTTCATCTGACTCTTTCCAAACTGATCTAATGGTCAAAACAGCTACCTCCTCAGCCTGAATAAGTGCAGGGGTGAGGGGAACTGTCTTTGCCACCTCTCCTTCAGCATTTGGACCATTCGTCATAGTGAGGCAGAAGAGCCCACGCTGGCATCTACTTTTGCAGAGAAAGGACAAGATCTGAGCAGAGCTGAAAGCTCAGGGCTTCTTGCTTTATCAGGAATACCCTACCCACGATTTTTAGGCTCAGTTGTGTATTGAAGCCCTGTTTCACATAGACTATTCACATGAGCAGCACGTAACTCAAGCATTTACTTAGGTGAGCTAAAATATTTTGTTACTGTCCTTTACATGTGAGCATTTGTCATTCTATACCTCTGACTAACTTTAACAAGAGTTGAGGGATTGACAAGGAGAGAAGAATTAAACAGTTTCCAATGAATGACATCAATAGGACCCTTGGCACAGTTTCACAAATCACTTTTCTGTGCTACATAGTAGTTGCACAGAGAAATAAAGGTAGGATTTACTCCTGGAGTTCAGCTGGCTGCTCTCAAGACTCTTTGGAAATGAGCTGGATAATCCATCTCAAGAAAGACCGCATGAAATAATAGCTGCTATAGGCCATGAAGTTATAAAAGTTATTTATTTCTCCCATAATAACTGTAGTTGATTGAAGAAAGGGGGGAAAAAAAAAAAGGCAAACTGAAAAAAAAACCCAACCCTGTAAAATAAAAGGCTCACATTGTACATTACTGTAATTTCATTTAACATCTAGACACCCATATGCATTTATTGTTTTGCTGGGAGGGTTTAAACACCCTGAGCTAATTATAGGACAACATTTTCCAACTTACAAGGGTTAAATTGAAAGCAATGCTAATGAGATACTATTCCTGGCTATTAAGCTGAAAGAAGAAGGGTCTATTTAATTATAAAGTACGTATAAAAAGCATAATCATTTTGTAATGTAACAGCTCTCATCTGGATTATTATTTTTGTGCATGTTTATAAATATTGCCTGGCACACTATTGAGTTGTTTAACATTTATGTGACTGTAATTACTCTGCAGAATAACAGTATTGACACCATGGGTTAGTCTTCTTTTTATTTCACCAAGAATATTTCCTATCTACCAGACATATGCCTGTGTCCTTTACTGACAAAGCAGTGCATTCTTTATTTTTATTTTTCTGATTTTGTCTTTATTTTTTTTTAAATCTATGCTTATTCTTGAATATCTTCTCTGATGTGGTAAAGCTCAAGTTTAAAAGCTTAAACTTAGTCTTCAATAGCTGGAATAGCAGATTTTCATTGGAGGTTTTTTTTTTTCTTTTTATCTTTAATAGATACAGGCTGGGTGGTGAATGGCTGAGAGCAGCCCTGAGGAGAAGGACCTGGGGGTCTGGGTTGATGAAAAGCTCAACATGAGCCTGCAGTGTGCACATGCAGCCCAGACAGCAACTGTGTGCTGGGCTGCATCAAGAGAAGTGTGGCCAGCAGGGCAAGGGAGGGGATTCTCCCCCTTTACTCTGCTCTCCTCAGACCCCACCTTGAGTACTGTGTGCAGTTCTGGAGCCCCCAACACAAGAAGGACATGGAACTGCTGGAGCGAGTCCAGAGGAGAGCCACGAAGATGATCAGAGGGCTGGAGCAGCTCTGCTATGAGGACAGGCTGAGAGAGTTGGGGCTCTTCAGCCTGGAGAAGAGAAGGCTTCGAGGAGACCTTAGAGTGGCTTTCCAGTATCTGAAGGGAGCCTACAGGAAGGCTGGGGAGGGACTATTGACAAGGTCTGGTAATGTCAGGATGAGGGGGAATGGGTTTAAGCTGGAGGAGGGGAGATTTAGACTGGATGTTAAGAGGAAGTTCTTTACAGTGAGGGTGGTAAGACACTGGCACAGGTTGCTCAGGGAGGTTGTGGATGCTTCCTCCCTGGAGGTGTTTAAGGCCAGGCTGGATGAGGCCTTGAGCAAGCTGCTCTAGTGGGAGGTGTCCCTGCCTATGGCAGGGGGTTGGAGCTGGATGATCCTTGAGGTCCCTTCCAACCTAAACCATTCTATGATTGTATGATTCATTCTACAGTGATGTCTACATGCTCATCAGTACAGCTGGTTTTAACTAGATAACTTAATTTGTCCTGTTTTAAATTAAAAACCCTCATTACAGCCACACTCACTAATATCTTCTCATTTAATTTAAATGATTTGGAACAAGACTGGCTAATCTTTACTACTTTTCTGTGAATATCTCCAAAGATAATCATCTTTCAAAAAGTAAGGCTAAAATAACCTTACTGTTGTCTTTGTGTTTACTGGATTTTTGTATGTGTGTGTGTGTAAAGGAAAGGCTGAAAATCGGTCGAGTCCTATCATTAGCACAATTTGTCTTCCTTGCCATACTGGGAAAGAGAAGTCATTCATGCTACAATTCAACATGGTATTTAATGACTTTATACATTATTCAAGTTCATCATTTGGTTTAGAGGCACAGAATTTGTGCTACAGCTCTCTCCAGGAATGATGCTGATGCAGGCAGGCTTTACTGTCTTCTCAGGGTGTGTGGTTATATTCATATATTTCATTATCCTACTTTAAAGTCAACGTAAGAATGTGAATATGTTGATCTACCAATTTTTGCTTTACTTGTAGCTTTCTTCATCAACATATATTCTTACATTCCTTGCCCTACGAGGCATTTTTTCAGCATTTCAGATTTCTCCACTAGATTCTACAAAGATTTCTATTGTTTCCCACTGATCACACCACTGTCTTAATTAGAAAATGTCTTTTCACAGGATCACAGGATCACAGGAAGTTAGGGGTTGGAAGAGACCCAAGGAGATCATCAAATCCAACCCCCCCCTGCCAGAGCAGGACCACACAATCTAACACAGATCACAGAGGAACATATCCAGACAGGCCTTGAAAATCTCCAGAGAAGGAGACCCCACAACCTCTCTGGGGAGCCTGTTCCAGTGCTCTGTGACCCTTACAGTAAAGAAGTTCCTTCTTGTGTTGAGCTGGAACATCTTTTGCTTCAACTTAGAATCATAGAATCACAGAATCAACCAGGTTACTTACACCCATTTCTCCTTGTCCTATCCCAGGGAGCAAGTGAGCAGAGCCTGTCCCCCCTCTCCTGGCAGCCTTCAGATGCTTATAAACATTTATCAAATCCCCTCTAAGTCTTCTCTTCTCCAGACTACAAAGCCCCAGGTCCCTCAGCCTCTCCTCATAAGCCATGCCCTCCTGTCCCCTAATCATCTTCGTAGCCCTCTGCTGGACCCTCTCCAGCAGATCCCTGTCCCTCTTAAACTGGGGAGCCCAAAAATGAACTTAGTGTTCAAGATGAGGTCTCAGCAGGGCAGAATAGAGAGGGAGGAGAACCTCCCTTGATCTGCTGGACACACTCCTCTTAATACACCCCAGGATCCCATTGGCCTTCTTGGCCACAAGGGCACATTGCTGTGCCATGGTTAACTATCTACTAGGACTTCTAGGTCTCTCCCCACAGGACTGCTTTCCAGCAGATCACCTCCCAGCCTATACTGGTGCAGTTTACTATTCCTCCCCAGACGCAGGACTCTGCACTTGTCCATTTGCTGAGGATAAGCCTCAGGTGCCTACTTTTCCAGCACTATTAACAGTATTGTTTAGAATTTTTTTCTGCTTGATATTTGTCCCCTACTTTGTTTTATTCCTTCACAAAAAGCTGTGACATTGACCAAGCTGTTAATGGAAAACTCATTGATATGTAGCTTCTAGCCCTTTGCAACACATGCAGGTAGAATGTATGACAGAGAGGCTATAGGAAGTTGCAGTTCTTAATTTAGATGAAGCCAATCCTAGGACAAAGCATTAAGCTTCCCAGATGTGTACCAACAGCCCTGACATGTGCTGAATACTGTCCTTGCTTCTGGTCTGCAACTTGTGGAAGGGGCATTGTTATCTGCTCGGGAGAGAATGGTGTTCCTCAAGGCAGATGACCACTTGGATCAGAGACCTCTTCATTAGCAGTTTTTCTGGCCTGAAAATGCTGTTCCTGCTCAGCAACAATCAGTGACCAGTGTGGATCAAAGGCTCCAGTCATACAAGATACCTGATCTAAATGGCTCCTTGCTGCCTACTGTACTTCAGTGCACACACTATAAATTTCAACACACAAAGCAATGACAGAGAAGAAAAAATACATCAAACACTAGAGACACAATATGCCACTGCAGCCACTCCAATATACAGAGTATGAGTGGATATATTAGCTTCTTCCTCTGCCTCACTCAGTGGCAAAATACAAGTAGCTACTATGGCAACATCACATGGTACATTCGTTATCTCTGAATGAGAATGTGTTGAAGGAAGTAGCAGCTCAGTATGCCATGTGTGCTTTCATTTTCTGGAGTGTTTTCAGGGGAAAACATCTGTTCAGATATTTTTCCTCAGATTATGGCTTTAGCTACAAAAAAAAAATACCCAAAACCTGTGAAGAGGAAGACATGCAATTCTCTGTCTCTCTGTGTTCTTTATTCTTCTCTAAAAGCACACTTTTTTTTTTCCCTGGGGAAGTGTTCTTGTATCCTATACCTTCCTGTTTTCCCTGAGTGGACTCCAGTATTTGGATCTCCCTTCCATTGTTTAAATAAGTAAAAGCTAAATATTCATTTGAATGCTTATGTGGGGATGTTGTGGGTGGATAGGAATGGAAGGTATGGCTGGGAGGTTAGCCAAAATCTTTCTGTACTATCTGGAAGCATTATTTTAAGAAGTGAAAAATTTTATATACCTGTTTATAACATTTCATAGAAAAGATGATTTGTAGTTAAAATACTGACATGGACTTCAAGAAATATGTATTCCAGTCTTGGCATGGCTACTCAGATGTCATCTGTGACACTAGGTGTGTTCTTTAGTATTTGAATGGTTCAGACATTTCCCGTATGATATCCACATTCTTGTTTTCTGATGGTAAACTCCCTGGATTCCATTCACTCAGACATCTGCAGTATAGACATTCACATCTGAGCAAGCTGTCTAGACTTCCTTTATAGGCAACAGAAAAAAAATTAGAGACCTAGGATACCTTTCATATCAAGAGTTTTAGACATCTAGGTTAAACTGAAACAAATTCAGTTTAGGTTAGACCACACCTTGAGTACTGTGTCCAGATCTGGGCCCCTCAATTTAAGAAGGACATGGAGATGCTTGAAAGTGTCCAGAGAAGGGCAACGAGGCTGGTGAGAGGCCTTGAGCACAAGCCCTACGAGGAGAGGCTGAAGGACCTGGGGTTGTTTAGCCTGGAGAAGAGGAGGCTCAGGGCAGACCTCATTGCTGTCTACAACTACCTGAAGGGTGGTTGTGGCCAGAAGGAGGTTGCTCTCTTCTCTCAGGTGGCCAGCACCAGAACAAGAGGACACAGCCTCAAGCTGTGCCAGGGGAAATTTAGGCTTGAGGTGAGGAGAAAGTTCTTCACTGAGAGAGTCATTGGACACTGGAATGGGCTGCCCAGGGAGGTGGTGGAGTCGCCGTCCCTGGAGCTGTTCAAGGCAGGATTGGATGTGGCACTTGGTGCCATGGTCTAGCCTTGAGCTCTGTGGTAACAGGTTGGACTTGATGATCTGTGAGGTCTCTTCCAACCTTGGTGATACTGTGAGACTGTGAAATTCCACTCTAAAAGTGCCTTTTCTTTCCACTACTCAGATCACTAGTAGAAAATTTTGTATATATAAAATAATGTATTTATGTAATAATATTATATCATATTATAGTATGATGTGTATATATATGTAATATAATAATGTGACATATGTGTGTGTGTATATATATATATATATATATACAGACACATATATCACATTTTGGACAGTTAAATTCTACCTTTGTGAAGAGTACTGTCTGTTTATATGTATTAGTAAAGCACCTCCACTCACATGCCACTTTGTCAAGGTTGTAGTTTCTTGATAGTTGCACACAAGCTACAGCCAAAAATTAGACTGTAGGAGGCCCCAGTGCTCTTTCCTTCCTAGAGACCAAGGCAAAATTCAATCAAACAAGCACACAGATGAGAAAACTTGTTGAGGGAAATAAAAAAAACCAACCCTCCCTAAAAACTGTTGGTCAGAGTTCCAAGTATTAGTTTTTATACCCCCAATCTTTTTATCACTGCAAAATGTTTTCAGAAACAATATCTGTGGCACTGGACAAGTGTTTTAAAGCAAAGCTAAAGTTTTTTTCTTTATCAAATAGCTCTGTCATTAGAAACTCAACTGTCTTCTGCTGGGAAAGGTTCATAGTTCCATGCCAGGACGATTAGCTGGAATTCAATTGACACAATCTGATTGCCAGCAGAGAAACATGAAATTAATTTCTTTATTTGAGGATATGTACTGCTCTCTGAGGTACCCTAAAGTCTGGTGGGATGGGCATTTAGTACAATATGAGACCTATGAGAACTTCTGCCATTCTCTAAGCATGCCTGAAAACTGGATGAAACTCACTGGTCATCTAAAATGGGACTGAGACACTTAAGTATGCACAACTGAGCTTGGCACAGAGATAGTCACAGTTCCTATACTGCATTTTAGATTCTTAAAAAACTAGAATCATAGAATCATAGAATGGTTTAGGTTGGAAGGGACCTCAAGGATCATCCAGCTCCAACCCCCTGCCATAGGCAGGGACACCTCCCACTAGAGCAGGCTGCTCAAGGCCTCATCCAGCCTGGCCTTGAACGCCTCCAGGGAGGAAGCATCCACAACCTCCCTGGGCAACCTGTTCCAGTGTCTTACCACCCTCACTGTAAAAAACTAGTCTCTCTAAAATCCAGACACGGGTACTGTCAGAATGTTATTCAGAAAAGGAGGCTGGATTGGAAGTTCTGAATTGCCTAATCTAGGTTTTATCTCTGCCAAGTGACTGTAGCAAGATAAAAGGGCAAGATCTGTAAATCCTATGCTTTGAAAGTTCAAAGTTAGGATATGAGTCACTTTGCACTTCCAATACAGTGGGGAGAGGTGCTTTTAGCATGAAATAAAAAGTTTATATAGATAGAGGAAGATAGCTTAATCTGGAAGACCATTTATTCTTCTTTCTTTGTCTCAGGTTAAGGTGGCATCATTCCATACCTTTTAGTAAGAACCTTCTCACAAATAAAACCACCCCAAGTAAGTATGGAAACTGAATCTGAGGTAAATCTGAGCTACCTTTAGGACAAAGATTGTCCAAGTATTTAAACAAAAACTAAAATGTCATCCGGATGAAAAGTTCACAAGATTCTGAAATCTTAGTAACTATGAGATGCATTAAACATTTATTTTTGTACTTTTGACATATTATCTGGTAATAAAGAACCAATTTTGTGGAGAGCTGTATTCTTGGGCAACAGGGCTTCAAGCTTCACTTGAGATTTGCATTTCAGATTAGTCACATCCATGTCACCATCCAAACAAGTTTGTCACCTTTAACTGAAGGAACTGAAATAGAATACATGACAAAAAACAAGAGAATAATTTAAATCCCAAGCCTTTAACTCTAACCTATGCTTAATTTAAGAGTATATCTTCATAGCAGCTGCATTGACTTGAAAGATATCATAATGTAAAAAATCTAAGAAATGTAATTGAGTAGTCAGTAGGATAGGAGACAGTGAAATAAAACTAAAATAAAAAGCAACAGAAATAGTAACGAAAACAATTTAGGGGAAAAAATAAACCAGAGGAACAATCAAAAGTAGAGTGGCTCTGCCCTTGACTAGGTTCTCAGGCATTTAAGGTGTCCTGGGAAAGAAGACTTCAGATTTTTCATTACTGTATGAGCTGAAGGAATCTGGAAATGCATGCTTACTGTCCCTAAAAGATGGGAGACACAGAGATGCTGCCACTAGGAAGGTCCACTGCTCTGATGACAGTAGGAGCTTCTCTGACTTCTCCTTTCTGGACGGTAGCAGCTAAGTTTGGCTTTTAGTATTCTGGCACAGAAAAAGCTGGAAATGGGACTGTGGCTGTTTTACCACTGTGGATAACCCATTTCCTTAAATGACTGTCTGCTTTGCCTCTGCAGAGAGCCAGCCCTGGTGGGAGGGTTTAGCTTAGGCTCAGTACAGGAAATACTTTAAAAGTCCCTTGTTAGTCTTCTGCCTTTGATGTCAAACTCAAAATTCCTAACTTTCCTGAGGACTGTTTCATGCTGCTGCACATTAAAAGCTTAGCTTTCTGTCAGCCTATGAGTATCTGCATGATCAGATCTTTTCCTGGTAAATATTAAAAGAGGAGTTTTCTCCTGAATCATTTAATGTTTTTGCATACTGTGCACAGAAAGAAGCAGGAAAGATTTGCTGGTGGCGACAAGTCTTGGACTGGAAGTGCTGCATTATGCTCTGCAAGGCTTTTGGAATGGGTTGGCATACCAAGATTCAGTGCAGACTGAAGTTTAATGCCAGACAGAGATATTGTGAGTCAGGTGAAAACTGGGATGGAGCCTGGACAGGAACAGCATGAACCTCCTGAAAGGATGGAAAGCTGTTGTTCTCTGTAACTCATCCATAGTCAGATCTATATATGGACTGTATAGCCTACAATAGACTTCTTACATGGGATCATGTAAAAATATCCCTGACAACAGATGGACTTGGAGTCAGTGAAAACTAATTACATTTTGCAGTTCCACAGACATGTAAATTTCTTAAGATGAAGGAAGGATTTTAGAGCCATGTGCAGTGTTTTTACTGAAGCTGTATTTTGAAGAGTAACCTGACAAATAATCAGACTTCTGTTAAAAAATAATATTATGAAAAAATAGCTTTATTCCTAACCTGATGTTGATTCAACACATACTTGGAATTCCCATTTATGCACTGATGCATTGCTCTTGGAAATGAAGCATTATTACAAGTCTCAAAAGTCAGTGTCCATTTCTGGAGAGGTAATATTGAGTATATGACCTATTTAGTCTCTAATATTTTAATTAGAATTGGTGTCCAACACTGAAAAAAGTATGTCAAAACATAACAAATGCCCAAATAAGTCAGATATCAGCAGTCCTTCTGAGTATTCTCATTTTGGCTGTGACAATAAGAGATGTGGTTTTGGGAGAGCACATAAGCCTGGTCTCACCATGTAGTCCATATGCCATCAAAATTTGTTTATAAGGAATGGAGAAGACATAGCTCTGTTTGGTCCTGTCAGCAATGATTTGTGAATATATTGACCATGAATGTATCTAACCCACTCTGAACCTGCTAAACTTGTCCACTCCCATAACATCCTATGGCTAAGTTTCAGAAGCTGAGTTAGCTGTTGCATAGGGAAATACTTTCCACATACCATCAGGATTTTGCAGAAGTTTACTATGTCACTTCTAGCCTTTTCCTCCTGAAATAGCAGTGGTCCAACCTTTCTAACATTTATGTCCATCATCCACTCTGTATTTCTAATTACACTATATCATTTGTATCATTTTATCAATTACATACAGCACTGAGGAGGTAGAATCATAGAATCAACCAAACTGGAAGAGACCTCCAAGATCATCCAGTCCAACCTAGCACCCAGCCCTATCCAGTCAGCACTAAGTGCCTCATCCAGTCTTCATTTTAAATGCACCAAATGTTTTATATATACATAAAATAGTGACATCTGAATGACACCGTTCCAATGATATGTGATGTTTTGCTGGCTATTTTTAACTGTAGCCAAATGCACTTTTGACTTTCTCCTGTTCTTTCTTGTTGGCATGATATTCAGCTATCTCAAAGATAGGGTATCTTCAAACTTGAAGATATCATTGTCGACTGACATTTTCAGCTAACTGATGAAGAAGTTGAATAAAACAGGTTTTAGAACTAATCTCTGCTGAACCATGTTCAATATTCTCCATCCTGAAAAGTAATTATTTAGATATATGCCTTGCTTCCTAGTCTTTGATTCACTTTCTGTCCTGAAAATAATGACACCCTCATAGCAAATGGATTTCCTAATTAACTTTATGTTTCTTTCACAGGTTTTTATCAAATCCATTTTTAAATTTCAAATATGTATTGTAGCTTGACACCCTGATGGACATGTTCATAACAAGTTAACCATGGCACAGCAATGTACCCTTGTGGCCAAGAAGGCCAATGGGATTTGGGGTGTATTAAGAAGAGTGTGTTCAGCAGGTCAAGGGAGGTTCTTCTTTCCCTCTACTCCACCCGGTGAGACCTCATCTTGAATATTGCATTCAGTTTTGGGCTCCCCAGTTTAAGAGGGACAGGGATCTGCTGGAGAGGGTCCAGCGGAGAGCTATGAGGTTGATTAGGGGACCAGAGGGCATGGCTTATGAGGAGAGGCTGAGGGACCTGGGGCTTTTTAGTCTGGAGAAAATACTTCGAGGGAATTTGATAAATGTTTCTAAGTATCTGAAGGCTGGCCAGGAAGGGGGGAGACAGGCTTCTCTCACTCCTTGTAATAGGACAAGAAGCAATGGGTGTAAGTTGCAGCACAAAAGGTTCCAGCTCAACACAAGGGGGAACTTCTTTACTGTAAGGATCACGGAGCACTGGAACAGGCTCCCCAGAGAGGCTGCAGAGTCTCGTTCTCTGGAGACTTTCAAAGCCTGTCTGGATGTGTTCCTCTGTGATCTGTGCTAGATTGTGTGGTCCTGCTCTGGCAGGGGGCTTGGACTTGATGATCTCCTTGGGTCCCTTCCAATGCCTAACATCCTGTGATCCCCTGGTTGCATGTGCTGAAATATTTCCAATCTAAAGAAAATCATAACTTTAGCTATTACCTTAAGAAGCTGGAACACAATGCTTCTCTCTAAGGATTTCACATTTGCTTCTTTATGATTCAGGCTCATTTAATTATAACAAACTATTCAAAGAAGAGCCAAGCTTTGTGCTCACAATTTAGGAACAGCAGTATTACAACAATATCTGATTTGCATGTTAGGCTTTTTGTCAGTTGGTTTCAAAGCATTCACCCTTTCCCATGCCAGGGAAGGAAAACCAAAGACAGCACGACATTCACGTGGAAGACATAGGAGATGGGTCCAGGTCACCCAAATCCTGGCTATACTACTCTGGGCTCTCTTCTAAACACAAGGATCCTAAATGCAAAGGTGCATTAACCCTATGAGGAGAGGCTGAGGGAGCTGGGGTTGTTTAGCCTGGAGAAGAGGAGGCTCAGGGGTGATCTCATTGCTGTCTACAACTACCTGAAGGGAGGTTGTAGCCAGGTGGGGTTGGTCTCTTCTGCCAGGCAACCAGCAACAGGACAAGGGGACACAGCCTCAAGTTGTGCCAAGAGAAGTATAGGCTGGATGTTGGGGAGAAGTTTTTCACAGAGAGGGTGATTGGCATTGGAATGGGCTGCCCAGGGAGGTGGTGGAGTCGCTGTCCCTGGGGGTGTTCAGGAAAAGCCTGGATGAGGCACTTAGTGCCATGGTCTAGTTGACTGGATAGGGCTGGGTGCTAGGTTGGACTGGATGATCTTGGAGGTCTCTTCCAACCTGGTTGATTCTGTTCTATTCTATTAACGTTTGGGCCACATGTCTCTTTCCACTAGCAGTGAGCCAAATTAAATTCCTGTGCTTGAAGAAGGAAAACACACACATTCTGGAAAATTCAGGATTATATACATTTTAGACTTTCCCCCTCCCCCCCAGTTTAAGCTGGTCTCATATCTTAAACCCATTCTTTTTTACTCGACAAGTTTCTAATCTTTACATTTTCCTCTTGCTCAAACTTCCTGTTTACTTGGCAAGCTTTTTCACCCCCAACACTGAACCAGCTTTTGACTGCTTCACACTTAATCAGCATTCCAGTATGAAAAAGCTATTAATTAGCTTCTCAGTAACCCACTTCTGACTATTGTCATAATTGTAAGACTTGTAGAGTTTTTTTTTTCCCTACTTCTTTGACAGACCACTGGACTTAGAAACTGCTACACAAGGAATGTGGGCTCATCTTTGTTTCAGCATACTTAAGGTGCTTTTATCTGGAGGTTTGCCTTGAACAAAATCCTGTTCAAATTGTATTAAGCCCCAGATAAACCTCTCTTTCAGATGATGGTTTCCAACTGAACTCCTGCGCACTGAAGAGAGGGCACCGAATTCTTGATTGTTTCAAGAAAACCTCTTTGAGTAATCCCTTGAGCTTGCCTACAGGGCTTGGATTTCCTAATGGATGCTTTGATGACAGGAGATAAGAGCCAAAGGTACCTTTATTCTCTTAGAAATTGCTCCAAACAAACAACCTCGATGATTAAAGCTAATAGAAATACCTGGAAGATTGATAGTTCACAAAGCACTGCTGAGTGAATGAATAACTTCCCCTTTAGTTCCAAAAGCTAATATTTGTCCACATTTACTGCCTTTTAAGAAAGTGCAACGTTTTTTTTTGTATGCAGAGTGTTGATCAGGAACAAACAGACACCATTCAGCTATTATTTGAATTTTAGACAAAGCCTCCCCACTTCAGCTGTTAGGAATCATTCTGCTTGGACCCATTTACAATAATTCAAACATGGCACGGGGAGGGTCACCAGAGTAAAGTACATATAAGTGTGAACATGATACTCTTGTAAAAGTCTTTAATGATGTGAATGGGCAGTGCACTATGGCATCCTATACAGGGGTTTTAAGTTGCACAAAGGGCCTGTAAAATTTCTATATCTGTTCCCAAGCAATACACCTATCAGAGAATTGAACAAACTCTGCAGCAAATAAAAGTCTTAAATTGACAATGCTGGATTAGAAACCGGTGTCCTTCACCAGCAGCTCTGACTTCTTTCATGTTCTGATGAAATCATCGCTTGCAAATGCCAAGAAATTCAGCTGTAAACTTTTGGCAATGAGTTTGGAACTGCTGGTTTTGAAAACATCTGTGAGTAAGGAATCCACTGCAGAGCCAATAAAAAGGGCTGAAGAGACCAAAACTTTCACTAACACCTCATAACACAGGCAGTGCACTGAGTGCCACCAAGCCATGCTCCCTGGTACTCGGGTTATGTACATACCAGAGTTCATTTCTATCATGGGGCTTCTATGATCCTCAGTGTCACAGAGCATGCAGTCAGGGAGTGTATCACATAACAAAACAATCTAACAATAGGCCTGCAAATAACTCAACATTTGGTTTTGAAGTGATGCAGCCCAGGGGTGGTATGTTCTGATATTGAAAATTCCTCAGCTTTTTTTTTTTTTGCACAACAAAAGGAAAATCTTAAAAGGATCTGCTCTGAGTGAGTGGTTTAAGGAATTTCCCCTTTTATAACCACAAAGAGGAAGGATCCGAATTGATCTCACTTTCCTTGAAAGATAATGAAGTATGGAGTTAGGAGTCACAAGAGAAGCCAGGAGGTTTTGGGGGGAGGAGGGTATGTTTTGACAGTTGAAAACGGAACTGTGAACTGCTGTTGACTCAGAGCTTCCTTCCCTTAGTCCAGCTCCATCTGGCCTTTGGAACTCAGCTAAGAAGACCTACTGAAATGGAAAGAGACCTGTGAAGTGAGACTAAAAAACAAATTTAACACTCTGATGGAGGCTTGGGTATTTAACAGCCTTTAATTATCTTCTCTAGAATCAACCTCGGGAAGGAATTCTGGTATGGAGAATGCACAGATTTAATTTAACTCTTTCTTTCACTCATTCCACTTGCTCTCTGTCTGCTCCACTTCTTTGACACAACCTCTGATCCTCACAGAAGATTAGGGTTCCCAAACCAGCCAGGAGGGGAGCCTGAGATCCTGTGCTCTGAGCAGTGCTGCTCTGATTACATCTGAAACTTAATAATCACATTCTTTCCCTGCTTTCTGCACTGCAGAGTGGGAAAAGGCTACCTGTCCTCTTTTCTCTTTTTCAGTTGCCTGCTCCCTAGCAAACCTCAAGTTCCCTGCGACTAGAAACAGAACAGCTTGTTTACTGATGCCTACTCAACAGGAGAGCAACCACGGCTCTTTAGGCACCCTGTGTTAGTGCTTGGCAGAGAGATGAACAAAATCCATTTCCTCATTACCACTGTCACCAATTTATAAAACAGTCTGAAACCTAATTAAAGAGATTATTGAAAGGAGACAAAATATTGTCTAAATGTTATTTCTGATAACTGGATTCATGTGGCTGATACATGATAGTTATTTTTTTGCCTGAAACAGTCCTGATTTCATGTTGACGGTCAAAATTTCACTTTTAAAGACTTCTTTTTCATACATAAAATCAAGGCAATGTTTCATTTGTAGTTTCCATGAATTCAGGTTTAGATAATCTCTGTCTTCTCTCATCAAGTCTTCCACAGAAAATGGATTATGGCTTGCAACAAAATCTGTTGACTTGATAGGATGTGAGGTTATTATAAGTGGCTTGTGGGGTGATGATAACCTAGATGATCAACAAGATCTTTTTTACTTTCACAGTGTCTTAGAAGACTAAGGCACAGACCTCCCATTCATTTGCAAAGCTTCCTAACCCAGGCTGGAGACAAAGAGACTGGATGGAGCATGAGGATTTGACCTCCATGTAGGCTTTACAGACTTCTAGGCAAGGCAAATCCTGGGCCTATGGCAGAACTACTCTCCCTTGTGTTGGTAAACCATGACAAATCTAAGGAGAACGCTCATAATGACAAAGCAAGTCCTACTCATCTGAATCTATGCCACGCTGTAGGCTTGCACTAGAAGTGTTTGGAGTGAATTCTGTGATGGACTTTGAGTCAGGAACTGGGTTACAAGAGGTTCATTTGACTTCCTTCATTCCCTGAAGGGAAAATATAGAATCATAGAATCATAGAATGGTTTAGGTTGGAAGGGACCTCAAGGATCATCCAGCTCCAACCCCCTGCCATAGGCAGGGACACCTCCCACTAGAGCAGGTTGCTCAAGGCCTCATCCAGCCTGGCCTCAAACATCTCCAGGGAGGAAGCATCCACAACCTCCCTGGGCAACCTGTTCCAGTGTCTTACCACCCTCACTGTAAAGAACTTCCTCCTAACATCCAGTCTAAGTCTCCCCTCTTCCAGCTTAAACCCATTCCCCCTCGTCCTAACATTACTAGACCGTGTAAATAGTCCCTCCCCAGCTTTCCTGTAGGCTCCCTTCAAATACTGGAAAGCCACTATAAGGTCTCCTCGAAGCCTTCTCTTCTCCAGGCTGAAGAGCCCCAACTCTCTCAGCCTGTCCTCATAGCAGAGCTGCTCCAGCCCTCTGAGCATCTTCATGGCTCTTCTTTGGACCCGCTCCAGCAGTTCCATGTCCTTCTTGTATTGGGGGCTCCAGAACTGCACACAGTACTCCAGGTGGGGTCTGACGAGATATAAAAGCCTGTCACAATATTCAGTATTTAGTAACTAAACATTTAAGAAGAAATCCTAATATATGTATCCTACACAGCAGGATAAGTATTAAAATATTACTTGGATGACAAAATTTGATTCATATATGCTTTAACTTGTGCTTTCTGTTCATTTCTGGTCTCCTGTTTCTTTTCACTTGAGCAGCGAACTATGAGAGGTCATATTGAACAAATCTTGATATTAGTTCTAAATGAGAACAACCTCTCTGTCTTCCTTGATTCCAAAAACTTATGTAATTCATGAGTACCAAGGAAATTGAATTAGTGCTTTAGAGCTGTTGAGTTTGCAATATGAAGTATAAATACATGCACTTTCTCAGCACAAATGTTTAAAATTAGAATAGAATAGAATAGGACAGAATCAACCAGGAACCAGGTTGGAAGAGACCTCCAAGATCATACAGGCCAACCTAGCACCCAGCCCTGGCCAATCAACCAGACCATGGCACTAAGTGCCTCATCCAGTCTTTTCTTGAACACCTCCAGGATGGTGACTCCACCATCTCCCTGGGCAGCCCATTCCAATGCCAATCACTCTCTTTGGGAAGAACTTCCTCCTAACATCCAGCCTATATCTTCCCCTGGCACAACTTGAGGCTGTGTCCCCTTGTTCTGTTGCTGGTTGCCTGGCAGAAGAGACCAACCCCACCTGGCTACAGCCTCCTTTCAGGTAGTTGTAGACAGCAATGAGGTATGCCCTGAGTCTCCTCTTCTCCAGGCTGAACACCCCCAGCTCCCTCAGCCTCTCCTCACAAGGCTGTGTTCCAGGCCCCTAACCAGCTTTGTCGCCCACCTCTGGACATGTTTCAGTATCTCAGCATCTCTCTTGAATTGAGCAGCCCAGAACTGGACACAGCACTCAAGATGTGGCCTGACCAGTGTTGAGTACAGGGGAAGAATAACCTCCCTTGTCCTACTGGCCACATTGTTCCTGATCCAGGCCAGGGTGCCATTGGCTTTCTTGGCTACCAGGGCACACTGCTGGCTCGTGTTCAGCTACTCTCTACCAGCTCCCCCAGGTCCCTTTCCTCCTGGATGCTCTCCAGCCACTCTTTCCCCAGCCTGTAGTGCTACTTGGGGTTATTGTGACCAAAGTGTAGAACCCTGCACTTGGCGTTGTTAAATCTCATCCCATTGGCCTCTGCCCACCCATCCAGCCAGTCAAGGTCCCTCTGCAGGGCTCTCCTACCCTCCAACAGATCAACAGCTACTCCTGGCTTGGTGTCATCTGAAAACTTACTGATGCTGGCCTCAATCCCCTCATCCAGATCATCAATCAAGATATTGATATCATCAATAAAGATATTGAACAGGACTGAGACCAGAACTGATCCTTGGGGAACACCATGAGTGACTGGCTTGTGTTGTGTAAATGCTTTGGGGTGATTTCTATTTAAAGAATACATCTCAAAATACCTTAACATTGAATATAACATTAAAAAAAAGTATTTATAAAGAAGCAAATTGAAAAACAAAAACCCAAACCAGAAGTATTTTTTTATTAGCATACTTCACATATAGAGAAATAAGGATATCATCTGGGTTGATGAAAAGCTCAACATGAGCCGGCAGTGTGCACATGCAGCCCAGACAGCCAACCATGTGCTGGGCTGCATCAAGAG
>WAAF01019280.1:370878-396945 GCA_013400475.1 Tricholaema leucomelas
GGATGAGGCCTTGAGCAGCCTGCTCTAGTGGGAGGTGTCCCTGCCTATGGCAGGGGGTTGGAGCTGGATGATCCTTGAGGTCCCTTCCAACCTAAACCATTCTATGATTCTATGATTCTATGATATGATTTTGTATCTCATGGAAATTAACAGGTGCTAGTCCAAAAGTAAATATTCAGTCCAATTGTATTATACATTTCCATATTTCAGCACTTTTCTTTGGTTTCATATAATCAAGAAACAGAAGTGTTTGTGGTCCCACACTAAAGAAAGTGAGAAAGGGAAAGCTCTGCTCTGGAGTAACCAGTATCTTCCTAGTTTCCTCACTCTTCTAAAACTGGTGGCTCAAATATGTGCTGATTTGAGGTTAATTGGAATATTATAATGAGAGAAACTAGATCATTGGTTTTAAAAGTCCAGAGGTAAATGACAATTTGCTGCACCAGGGTACTGTATCTGAAACCATTGTCTTGCTGGTTCTTCTGGCAGCAGAGAAACCAAACCATTTTGAAGCATGTTTGTGAAAAATAGCATTCTCTCAACACTGACAGGAGTGGAACAGCTGCATCTGAGCTTGGTAAAGTACTAGAAATGACTCTTTAGAGCTTTGGATTTCTAAATATCAGAACAGGGTTTTTCATCCTTTTGAGGACTCTGATCAATGTTTGTGACAATAGCCATGGCATCCATTAATCACTTCTGGTCTAGTTGACTGGATAGGGCTGGGTGATAGGTTGGACTGGATGATCTTGGAGGTCTCTTCCAATCTGCTTGATTCTATGATTCTGGGCATACATACCTGCTCTTCTCTACAAAGAGAAACAAAATAAAAGCTGAAACCTAGTGTATCTTGGTATTGTGGATACTTTTGTAAGTGGTGCATGTTCACACATACTTACAAAGAGGTATCCTTGCTTCTCTCTGACTAGACATCTTCCTAGACAACTGTTGCAAGTAGTTTGCATTCACAGCTCATTTCTTCTAGCTTTGCATTTGTGCCATGTGTAGTCTTGCTGTCATGCTGTGGTTTGCAGGGTGAATAGCCAGAGTTCACTCACTTCCTTGTTTAAGGCCAAAAGTGTGTGCTGCACACCAGATAATCCTGTGCTGCTTGCAGAAATTGATTAGGGAAACGTTGCTTAGAGGGAAAGGCTTTTGATGCTCAGTCGGTTTCCCACATCTATAAGCCACCAGAGAGAAGTAGGTTGGGAAGAAATTATATCCAAAAATCTGTTTTATCCCATACTGGGAATTTTGGATGAAACTCCAGTCCATCAAAAAAGAGAAGAAATGACAGATGAATAGTAAAAGAACAATCAGATGTCTGAGTTTATTGTCATTATCCCAGCTGATGAGTGAAGGGACAGTATGCCCTCAGCTTTTGACACCACTGATTTCAGCTCTTGGGAGCTGTTAGGCCACTGCTAAGAACACTTGAAAAATCCCACCCTACGAGTCAAACAAACTATGTTGGTCTAGTGACCTGTATTTGAACCCACTTGCCTTTTGAAAATAAACCCCTGTACAAATCCCCAAAGCAGCATATGGTTAGTTCACATCACGGACTAATAATAGCTTACATCATCTTATTTTTAAAATCAGTCCTTTTTTGAATTATGGGAATGCCAAAAATAGCATTGGAAAATTCCAAACTCTACCAATCCTACAACTGAAAAGTGGCCAAAGCTTTTTTTTTGAACTTATTAAAAGCAAAAGCAAAACAAAACAAAACAAAAACCTCAACCTCTAAACCTACAATTTTCTCTGCCAAGTTTCAGCCTGAAACACATTTTACAGTACTTATAATCCTCTGAACAAACTAGGTTTATAATGGAAGTGCTGACAGACCTTTAGCTATTCCAGCTATCTTAATAGCTCAGCTGTATTTATTTTTCATTACATTTAAATATAATTTGTTGAGGTCTAGCTCAATTTGATGAGAACCTTTTCATTTAAATATCAGTACTAGGAAATGGGTCCTTTTTTTTTTTTGGTGCCTTTTGGGGTTATTACGAATGTAATTTGAGGATTGCTTTTTGGCCTTTTTTACTATCCCATTTGTGTAGTTTTAATTTTGATTCAAAGTATGCAAGGGAAAGTAAGCGTTCTCATGGAGCATATCGCATTAAATTGTGGCTTGGATCTCAAGATGAGGAATTCCACTAGAACTTTCACACACTCTGGTTTAATCTCAGTTAAGGTATTTTTGAGCTGCCTTGGTACATAACTGGTCACCGTCCCTGGGCGCGCTCTGGAAAAGACTGGCTCAGGCACTTAGTGCCATGGTCTAGTTGACTGGCTAGGGCTGGGTGCTAGGTTGGACTGGATGATCTTGGAGGTCTCTTCCAACCTGATTGATTCTATTCTATTATTCTACAGGGCACTGGGACATCGTAGAAGGAATTCTGTGAGATCACAGAGAGGGATGTGTGACATCATAGAGTGGGGACTGTGACATCATAGAGTGGTCTCTGTGATGTCATAGAAGGCATTCTGTGACATCATAGATAGGACTGTCTGACATCACAAAGAGGATGTTGTGACATCATAGATAGGCAGTGTGACATCATAAGTGGAAAAGCAATGGGCTGATGTGCATAGCTCCCTGATGCTCTCAAACTTGTTTTGATAAGTCTGAATGTAGGACAGGCTGAGGAAGCTGGGGTTGTTCAGCCTAGAGAACAGAAGTCACCAAGGAGAGCTTATAGCTGCCTTCCAATACTTGGAGGGATCCTGCAGGAAGGCTGGAGAGGGACTTTTCATAAGGGTGCCTAGCAGCAGGACAAGAGGGAACGGCTTTAAACTGAGAGAGAGAGTAGGTTTAGACTGGATCTTAAGAAGAACTGCTTCAGCACGAGGCTGGTGAAACTCTGGAATAGGCTGCCCAGGGAGGTTGTGGATACCTTTCCCCTGTGGGTGTTTAAGGATGGGTTGGATTAGGCCTTGAGCAGCCAAGTCTAGTTGAGAAGCATCCCTGCCCATGGAGGGATGTTGAAGTAGATGCTCTCTGTGGTCTTTTCTAACCTATGCCACTCTATGAGTCTATGATTCTATGATTCTATGAATAGAGGTAAAGGGAAAGAGGTGAGGTGTAAAGCAACTGTGGAAACCCAGAAATGCATGTGTCATGGATTGTCCTGGGATAACAGTGGGATTAAACATAAAGTGTGGAATTAGATTAAATCTGTCTGTACTTTCCAGATTGGAATTAAAAAAAAAAAATATTTCTAGGTGAAATATGACGAAGATGGAAGATCTTTAAATTTGAGAATCAGGAAGTAAGAAAATCAAATTCAGCAGAGTTACTTTGAAATACCAACTGTTATCCCATAGGCAAAAGGTGAGAAGGCTTCGAGGAGACCTTAGAGTGGCCTTCCAGTATCTGAAGGGAGCCTACAGGAAAGCTGGGGAGGGACTATTGACAAGGTCTAGTAATGTCAGGACGAGGGGGAATGGGTTTAAACTGGAAGAGGGGAGATTTAGACTGGATGTTAGGAGGAAGTTCTTTACAGTGAGGGTGGTAAGACACTGGCACAGGTTGCCCAGGGAGGTTGTGGATGCTTCCTCCCTGGAGGTGTTTAAAGCCAGGCTGGATGAGGCCTTGAGCAACCTGCTCTAGTGGGAGTTGTCCCTGCCTATGGCAGGGGGTTGGAGCTGGATGATCCTTGAGGTCCCTTCCAACCTAAACCATTCTATGATTCCAGGATTTAAGCCTTATGTTTAACTACTGGTGTATGTAAAAAATGATAGCACTGGCGATACAACCATAGTTCTTAATACTCCTACTGATATGAAGTAGAAGGTAGAAGTCTAAACATAAGGAAGTATCGATACAATAATTTTCTTGTCATTTAGAGGAACCATTTGAATGACCCAATCCAATATTTTTTACAATACATGATAAAAAACCACATCCACTCTTCCTTAGTTTTTTTTTTTTTTTAAGAGATTGTAGTTCTTTTCTAGAGGATGTGATTCAGAAAGGAAGTGTTAAAGACATGGATTGTCCACTGGGGATTTTGTTCCAATTTCTTTTCTAAGATTATTTTATGTTTTTGATCTCATTGTATCTTTGTCTTCATGAGTATAGACTCTTCAGTTTCTCTTTTCCTTATGGATATGTGATTAGATTAAAAGTTTTGCCAACAAAGATAGTTTTACAAATAATGAATAATTTCTCAGGGAAAGGACAAAGGTGACCTTCTTAGCTATATTATTGCATCAGATGCTCATATGGATTTAGTTATCCAAGTGATTCATAAAGCCTCTTTGGAATTACTGCTCCCCAAGACAGCATTTCACATTTTGTGGCACCATTCTTCCCTCTTTGTACATGACTCTTCTGCTTGCCTGTCCTGTGTCAGGAAACATACTTGACTACACTCACTTTATCAAGCAATCTAGATCGTGTGGCATACAGGGAATTTTTTATTATTAATATCCACATTGTTGGCAGTAATTGAATAGAATATTTTATTTCAGATAATTGGAAAAATATTGAATTGCAACTGGGTTGGGAACAAATTTCTGCAGGAACACTTCCATGAATTTAACCAGTTCTGGAGCCCCCAACACAAGAAGGACATTGAACTCTTCGAGTGAGAGGAGAGCCACGAAGATGATCAGAGGGCTGCAGCACCTCTGCTATAAGCACAGGCTACAAGAGTTGGGGCTCTTCAGCGTGGAGAAGAGAAGACTTCAAGGAGACCTTGTAGTGGCCTTCCAGTATCTGAAGGGAGCCTACAGGAAGGCTGGGGAGGGACTATTGACAAGGTCTAGGAATGTCAGGATGAGGGGGAATGGGTTTAAACTGGAAGAGGGGAGATTTAGACTGGATGTTAGGAGGAAGTTCTTTAGAGTGAGGGTGGTAAGACACTGGCACAGGTTGCCCAGGGAGGTTGTGGATGCTTCCTCCCTGGAGGCGTTTAAAGCCAGGCTGGATATGAGGCCTTGAGCAGCCTGCTGTAGTGGGAGGTGTCCCTGCCTATGGCAGGGGGTTGGAGCTGGATGATCCTTGAGGTCCCTTCCAACCTAAACCATTCTATGATTCTATGGCCTATTTTTTTCTGTTCTTTCTTCCTTTCTTCATGGACATTAAGATAATAATATCAAATCAAAGATTTTGTTTATTGTTATGAAAATATAAATAAAAAATGAATCTTGTTTCTGGAGCCAAGTAAGATTTCGTGATGTGTTTCTTACTTCCTATCTGGAATAGGGTCAGTCACAGTCCTTTGCAACAGATGAACAGAGTTCTTTGAAACTTCTGATTTCTCACACTGTGATAGTAGATAATGCTTTGATTAACAATATTAACTCTTTTTATTTCTCATTTCTTAAGTTCTGCCTCTGTGTGGCAGCAGAACTGTCCAAATGTGTAAGGAATTTTATTTCTTTAACCATTTGAGAAGTTTCCCATTGCTAGAAACTCATACTAGCATTCATGGTGCAAAACGGTTTGGCAACAGAGCTACATCTCAAGAGCTTATGGCTGAAGAGTAAGCAAAGAGTCTGGATTTCCCCAAGGATCTTAGGTCTGCCAGGATCATAAGCAACTGACTGCCCTCATCCAAAGGAATTCTTCCACTAGAGCAGCTTTCACATTTCCAAATATATATTTTGAGATATGCAGAAGAAGACCTGCAATGGTTGCTTCAGAACAGTGAAATCTATAGTATATCTCCAGTGCATTTTTTTTTTACTCTGTCTAAACCCAAATTTCCACTCCAGCCAGTAACTCATGCTGACATTGTTCAAGCTGTGGCTGGCTAAACTGCAGGGCTTCTGCCATCTTTAGCTACAGACATGGAGTACCTCCGGCAAGCAAATAGATCTTCATTTTTTTTTGACTCACTGGCTATATTATTCAGTCTTAATCAATATGTTTAATGTAGAATCTGAAGGAATTTCCATCACCATTTTGCAAAGATTATTCTGCTTTAATACTTCTCTTTTATCAAGGAATTTAATACTTTGTCTCAAGCTCACAGAAAGTCCATTTTTCATTCCAGTTCAAGCACATGCTTTGACAACCCACCACAACTAGCAGACTCTGAAAGCTTTAGTCTTCTAACTATGGACTTCTGAGATTGGATGAACATTTTCAAAGATCTCCATTAATACCCCCCACCAAGAAAGGTCAGATCCTTACAAAAGAAGGTGATCCCAGTTCACTTTCCTGGAGTCCTACATGCAGAACACACTCAGCTTTTAGTATACTCTTTGAGAATGAAATTAACTGCACTATTACCTTAATGAAACTTTCTATGTATTTTTCATATGTTCTTTGCCTGGTTTATAGATACCAAATCAGAAGCCGGAGCAGGGAGGTCATTCTGCCCCTGTACTCTGCACTGGTTAGACTGCACCTTGAGTACTGTGTCCAGTTCTGGGCCCCCCAGTTTAAGAGGGACATTGAGATGCTTGAACGTGTCCAGAGAAGGGCAATGAGGCTGGTGAGAGGCCTCGAGCACAAGCCCCACAAGGAGAGGCTGAGGGAGCTGGGATTGTTTAGCCTGGAGAAGAGGAGGCTCAGGGGAGACCTCATTGCTGTCTACAACTACCTGAGGGGTGGTTGTGGCCAGGAGGAGGTTGCTCTCTTCTCTCAGGCAGCCAGCACCAGAACAAGAGGACACAGCCTCAAGCTGTGCCAGGGGAAATTTAGGCTTGAGGTGAGGAGAAAGTTCTTTACTGAGAGAGTCATTGGCTACTGGAATGGGATGCTCAGGGAGGTGATGGAGTCGCCGTCCCTGGAGCTGTTCAAGGCAGGATTGGACGTGGCACTTGGTGCCATGGTCTAGCCTTGAGCTCTGTGGTAACGGGTTGGACTTGATGATCTATGAGGTCTCTTCCAACCTTGGTGATACTGTGATACTCTGATCTACTGTTCCTTCTAATTCAACCCTTTAAAATTCCATTCAACTCAATTTTCTTTCACCCCATCTTTATTCATGTTTTGATCATATTTTACATTTCATTTTCTGAGCTTTTATATTGACAGTGCTTTGAATTTATTCACAGTTTGGCTAATGTGAAATATCCCAGGGAGGTGGTGGAGTCACCTTCCCTGGAGGTGTTCAAGAAAAGACTAGATGAGGCACTTAGTGCCATGGTCTAGTTGACTGGATAGGGCTGGGTGCTATGTTGGACTGGATGATCTTGGAGGTCTCTTCCAACCTGCTTCACTCTATGATTGTATGATCTTTTTCACTTACCTTTAATAGATGAGCCAACTGTAAGTTGACTACCTGATCTATGCTATAAATGTATAATACTTTCATATACCACTCTCCTATGATTTTGCAGCCTATAACCCATCATCAGATACTTTGGTGGGGTGAAATGAATTAGTTCACCTTTATTTTGCTTTAGGCAAGGTAAATACCACAGTAACATTCTCATCCTTCAGAGAAATTTTAAAGGTGTGAATTTTATTTTTAAACCTGAAGTGAAGGTGAGTAAACAAATCCAATATCACGTGGCAGTGTTCAGGAAAGAGTTCCGACACTTACTCGACTTGGGAGGCCTTAGACAATTTTTATTATATCATTATTTTATCTTTTAGACTGCAAGCCTGCCAGGGCAAAAATGGTTTTACTTTGTTTATATTATACCTAGCACAAAGCAATCTGATTCTGAGATTCTGCTGCCCATTTTAACAGAGCACTTTTGCACTAAGGAAATAAATGCTTAATGACATAGTATCAAGGAACCTGTGATGAAATAGAATCAAAATGCAGCATGTTGCCAATATACTGTGTTCTCAGAACAGATGTAAAGAATGACATCTCTTTCTTTCCTTTTCCTAGATTTTAATGCATGCACTAACTGTGTGAAGCTGCTGCACAAGGCTTTGAGTGTTTCCATGAAAACAATCAGGAAAGCCCCCTGCATGTTTCACAAAGATCAGCGCTGAACTACTGCTCTACAGACTTAGATGCTTTGTGCTGTGCCATACGCACAGACATTCAGACACAGATTTTTAGTCTAATATAAGTAGAAACCTCTGTGACATGAAAAGCCTCCATTGAACAAAGTCAGTGTGAAATCAAGTTTCCAGCAACTTTTGCTTTGCTGTCTGATTCATTAAAGTATCACAGTATCACAGTATCACCAAGGTTGGAAGAGACCTCATAGATCATCAAGTCCAACCCATTACCACGGAGTTCAAGGCTAGACCATGGCACCAAGTGCCACGTCCAACCCTGCCTTGAACAGCCCCAGGGACGGCGACTCCACCACTTCCCTGGGCAGCCCATTCCAGTAGCCAATGACTCTTTCAGTGAAGAACTTTCTCCTCACCTCAAGCCTAAATTTCCCCTGGCGTAGCTTGGGGCTGTGTCCTCTTGTGCTGGCTGCCTGAGAGAAGAGAGCAACCTCCTCCTGGATACAACCACCCCTCAGGTAGTTGTAGACAGCAATGAGGTCTCCCCTGAGCCTCCTCTTCTCCAGGCNTTACCAATCAGCCCCCCCAGATCCTTTTCTGTTTGGCTGCCCCCCAGCCCCTCCGACCCCAGCCTGTATCTCTGCATGGGGTTGTTGTGGCCAAAGTGCAGCTCTTGTTCCTCTGTAAAATATATCATAGAATCATAGAGTCAAGCAGGTTGGAAGAGACCTCCAAGATCATCCAGGCCAACCTAGCACCCAGCCCTGTCCAGTCAACTAGACCATGGCATTAAGTGCCTCATCCAGGCTTTTCTTCAGCAACTCCACCACCTCCCTGGGCGTTTGTCATTCCAATGACAAATTTAATTAGAACTCTTTTAGAGGAGACCAGAGAATAAAATTATATTTTCAATCAGTATTTACTTCAAACAAACAGAAGGTAAAAAAAAAAGTGAACTGAATAATTCCTAGGAGCGTTGAGTTGAAGAAGTCAAAGAGAAAACAGATTTTAAACTTAATTGAAGTTAGCATAATAACATACTAGAATAACACTTTTGTTTAGATTCTCTCTAGCAGGAAAAGGAAGCCCAAAGAAGGTTAAAGCAGCATGATCATCTTTTCCAAAGGTAATATTATTTTAGTGTTGGAAAAAAATCTATTAATATTAGTAGTAGCTCTTATTGATTTAAAATAATAATCACTTCTAAACACCTATTTACATGTTTAGCATTGTCAGATAATTCTCTCCAAAGAATTCCACTGACTGGAAATGCAAACATTTCTTTGTGTTTGTACTTCAACCTTAAAACTTTTGTCCAAGAAACTCTCACCATCAGCCTCTTTAATACTAAATGAAAAGTTCAAGAGTTGAAAATTCTTCTCTACAGTGAGCTCCACTGATGCACCATTTCTATGTCATTTGTGGGATCTAGTTCATGTTTTGAGGTGGGAGGGGAGGAACTGACATGTGCAGTTGTAACCAGGAGGTAATGAAAGAACTTAAAACTTTCAGGTAAGATAGACTAAAGTTTTTCATCTGTAGGAAGAATTTCAGGTCATTTACTGAAAAGCAGTTGCTTAAAAGCCTTGGAGGTCAGATGAAAGTGCTGTATCCACGAGCAAACTAATACAAGAACACAAATGTGGATTTAAAAGACTTTTTTTTTTTCTTTATATTAGCTGTTCAGTTGCAGTCTTGTTCTAAGGAAATAAGATGAAGCTTATGGTTTGGGGTTTTTTTTTTGCATTGGTTGTAAGTATGTATTTATATATGCACAGATACAGGCTGGGTGGTGAATGGCTAAGAGCAGCCCTGAGGAAAAGGACCTGGGGGTCTGGGTTGACGAAAAGCTCAACATGAGCCTGCAGTGTGCACATGCAGCCCAGACAGCAAACACTGTGCTGGGCTGCATCAAGAGAAGTGTGGCCAGCAGGGCAAGGGAGGGGATTCTCCCCCTTTACTCTGCTCTCGTCAAACCCCACCTGGAGTACTGTGTGCAGTTCTGGAGCCCCCAACACAAGAAGGACATGGAACTGCTGGAGCGGGTCCAGAGGAGAGCCACGAAGATGCTCAGAGGGCTGCAGCAGCTCTGCTATGAGGACAGGCTGAGAGAGTTGGGGCTCTGCAGCCTGGAGAAGAGAAGGCTTCGAGGAGACCTTAGAGTGGCTTTCCAGTATCTGAAGGGAGCCTACAGGAAGGCTGGGGAGGGACTATTGACAAGGTCTAGTAATGTCAGGACGAGGGGGAATGGGTTTAAGCTGGAGGAGGGGAGATTTAGACTGGATGTTAGGAGGAAGTTCTTTACAATGTGGGTGGTAAGACACTGGAACAAGTTGCCCAGGGAGGTTGTGGATGCTTCCTCCCTGGAGGTGTTTAAGGCCAGGCTGGATGAGGCCTTGAGCAACCTGCTCTAGTGGGAGGTGTCCCTGCCTATGGCAGGGGGTTGGAGCTGGATGATCCTTGAGGTCCCTTCCAACCTAAACCATTCTATGATTCTATGATTCTATGAAAAAAAAAAATACACAGAATAATCAATGATTTATAAGGTAGTTTACCTTATTTACAAACTCTTTTAGCTGCAGGATCATTATACACCGAACCAAAAGGAAAAAAACCTCTAAGGATCAACTGCCTAAACATTGTCAAAAGGTGGAGTTAAATTGTATCTTTGCAAAAACATTTCAATTTTGAATCCAAGTTGTTAACTGAAAAGGCTAAAAGTGTGCAAAGGTTATTATCAGTGATTTAAAAGCTGTTGCTAATGTGATAATTTATATTTGTGTTCTTTTGGGTGTCTTTTCACCTTCCTTGCTACACAAATAAGGTTATTTCCAGAATCATTCTAACCTAATTGAATCTCCTATTATCTCTCAGCATAGCATATTTCACAGCCTATTCCACCACCATCAGCCCTGGCAAGCATTGCAAGGAGTACAGAGTGGAAAATATTTCAGCTGAGAAGCTGGAGAATGTCAGCTTTCTACATCCAATTATCTGATATTGTGATGAATTTAAGGAGAGAGAGGTAGAGATCACTATCTGATAAGATATACTGTTAATCAGTCAATGATAATTACGTTCAGTAAAGGTTGCTATAGGTGAAGGATAAAGGCATTACATGTGGTAACATGAGAAGTAAGGAGTTTCAAGCCAGGATTTGCTCTGATTATTGTTTGTTTCCTACATATATTTAGATTGTTAATGCATAACAATGCAGATAGATTTTATTACTGCTGCTTGAGAGAGAGAGAGGGCAAAAAGAACATACATCCACAGAAATGGAATGACCAGCTTCCACATCACAGGTATTTAATGTACCATCTGACACCTCCTTTTCCTGTGTATGAAAAACTAAAGCCCAGAGGTATCATCTTTCTGCTAGCTGATACTGGCAGCAACCCTCATTGTGTTTGCTTTCATAAGCCCATCCCAAGAATACTCATTTAAGGGAAAGAAGGCAAACAAACAAACAACAAACCACACCAAAACTGAAGATCATGTTTGTGAGCACCTAAGGAATCTGAATGTGCACAAGTCCATGGGGCCTGACAAGATCCACCCACAGGTCCTGAGGGAACTGCTGAACCACTGTCCATCATATTTGAAAGGTGATGACGGTGAAGTTCCCGCTGATTGGAAAAGTGCAAACATAAGGCCCAGCTTCAGGAAGGGAAAAAAGGATGATCCCGGGAACTACAGACCAGTCAGCCTCACCTCTGTGCCTGGCAAGATCATGGAGCAGATCCTCCTGAAGGCTCTGCTAAGGCAAATGGAAAACAAAGCAGAGGTGATTGGTGGTAACTGGTAATGGCTTCACCAAGGGCAAATCATGCCTGACAAATTTAGTGGCTTTTTATGGTGAAGTCCAGCAACAGTGGACAAGGGAAGAGCAACTGACATCTACCTGGACCTGAGTAAGGCATTTGACTCTGTCCCACATGACATCCTGGTCACCAAACTGGAAAAACACAGACTGGATGGGTGGAGCTCTGCTGAGTAAGGAATTGGCTGGATGGTTGCACTCAGAGAGTNAGCCCAGACAGCAACTGTGTGCTGGGCTGCATCAGGAGAAGTGTGGCCAGCAGGGCAGGGGAGGGGATTCTTCCCCTTTGCTCTACTCTCATCTGACCCCACCTGGAGTACTGTGTGCAGTTCTGGAGCCCCCAGCACAAGAAGGATATCAAACTGTTGGAGCGAGTCAGGAGGAGGGCCACAAAGATGATCAGAGGGCTGGAGAACCTCTGGCATGAGGACAGACTACAAGTGTTGGGGCTCCTCAGCCTGGAGAAGAGAAGGCTTTCCCTTTTAACTTGTATACTTCTGTATATAACTGTATATATTGTAAATATCTGCTTGTACATTGTGCTAAGCTGTAAATATAAAGCTTCATTCACTTTCCAGAGCCAGCTGAGTCTAGTCTGGGTGATTTCCAAAGTGGGGGGTGGGTCGGGTAGCACCCAAACCATCACATGAGGGAAGCAAGAGGTGTTTTTCACTCAGTGCTGTTGGGTTCATGTTGGATCTGAGCCTTTTCTACTCTATGTTTTTGTGCACAGGAAGAAAGACAGCAAGGGTTTTTAAATATAGGTTTTGATTTAGTTGAGTTTCTTCCTTCAGAGGACCTTGCATTTTCAGGGTATTGCTCAGGGATTGTGTTGTGTGTCAAAATGAGTTCCAAGAATTATGTTGTCGACCTAATTTTGAAAACCTGTCAGACCGAGTGATTCCTCCACACAGTTTGCCTGTGAGCAGCTGTACATTTTTTAAGAGCTTTTTACTTAAGTAACTGCCATTGCACATATTGTAGACATACATGTGAAAAAGAAGATTGAATTAAATTTTCAAATTATCTTTGGTTGTGTGAGAACTTTCAAGGATTTGGACCTTAGAATTTGGAGTAGGACTGAAGTGAGAGGAAGGAAGAATGACAGGAGAAAGGGCAGAAGGAAGACACTCTCTCTGTGAAGAACTTCCTCCTAACATCCAGCCTATACCTTCCTTGGCACAACTTGAGTCTGTGTCCCCATGTTCTGTTGCTGGTTGTCTGGCAGAAGAGACCAATCCCCACTTGGCTACAGCCTCCCTTCAAATAGTTGAAGACAGCAATGAGATCACCGCTGAGCCTCCTCTTCTCCTGGCTAAACAAGTTTCAGCCTCTCCTCACAGGGCTGTGCCCCAGGCCCCTCACCAGCTTTGTCACCCTTCTCAGGACACATTCCAGTATCTTAACATCTCTCTTGAATTGAGGAGCCCCGAACTGGACACAGTACTCAAGGTGTGGCCTGACCAGATAGAGCTGGGTGATAGGTTGGACTGGATTATCCTGAAGGTCTCTCTCAATCTGGTTGATTCTGTGATTCTCTCCTTAGTTCAACCTTTGCACTACTGCTACACAATCAATATTTCGTTCAAAAAGGAGAGCATTCTTCAGGCACTCAAAGGACTCTTTCTGGGAGTACTGGTGAGGAGGCACCTACTCACATGGTCTCTACACTGAGGCAGGCATGGATTCTCATTAATTTTAAAGTATTTTGTGGGAGTTTTCCAGAATTCTTTCAAAGCAGAGTAAGCTTTCCTCCTTTGGTAGAGAGGAAGAAGAAGGAGTGAATGGAAGAAGAGGGACTAGGGAGCATCAAGTTGTCAAAAGAACCTGTGGATGAGGAGAGGACTCAGCTTACCAGTGCAGCTGGTTCTGTAGCCAAGGGGAGAAAGACTGAGATAAAGAATCTTTTTCCTTGATGGTTTGAGGCCCTGAAAGTATTTTAGGAATGCTTCTCTCCTTCCAGAGGAGCTGATTCAGTTTCACTTGTGGTGGTTTAGTTCCCACTATCATCACTCTCACAGTGACAGTTGCTATAGTGAGCGAGAAAGTGCCCTGCTTGGTTTTGGGTACTCACACAAAAGGCTGCCTGTGTCCTCTGCAATTTGGCAGGAGATTCTTTAGTGTGGGATGATGTGTAGCCATGTACTTACTCACTGCAGACCTCGTTGGAGCTTACTGGCATATTCTTGGAGAGAGCAAGTACAAGTAGTGCTGACTGGCCATTTTTCTTAGAGGAAACCTATCACAATGTCAGCACTTGACCCATGTGTTTTACCAGCTGTTCCCCTGGCTCTTTATAGACTTCACATCTGTTTTGCCAAAAAAAAAACAACAACCAAAAAAAAAAAAAAAATAGACTTGGCTGACGACCAAAGGCCCCTTTGCATGAAATCTGACTTCTGTTTAAGTAGCACTACAGAATAGCCTTTGGGATGCAATTCAGTAAAAGATGGCGTTGCTCTGCTTTTGGATTCCATCTCCCAGAATGGAATTTAGAATACTTTATATTATATAATTAATCTCCCTGTCCAGCATAAAATCATTTAAAAAGGTAATCTAAAAAGATACAGATTTTAAAAGGGGCTAAATCCCTATGAGGAGAGGCTGAGGGAGCTGGGGTTGCTCAGCCTGGAGAATAGAAGACTCACAGGAGACTTTATTGATTTATACAACTACCTGAAAGGAGGTTTGTAGCCAGGTGGGGATTGGTCTCTTCTCCCAGGCATCCGGTGACAGAACAAGAGGATGCAGTCGCAAACTGCACCAGGGCAGGTTTAGGCTGGATGTTAGGAAGAAGTTCTTCACAGAAAGAATTATTGGCATTGGAATGGGCTGCCTGGGGAGGTGGTGGAGTCATCATCCCTGTAGGTGTTTAAAAGGAGGTTGGATGAGGCACTTGGTACCATGATTTAGTCAATTAGAAGGATAGGTGATAGACTGGACTCGATGATCCTAGAGGTCATTTCCAACCTGGTTAATTCTGTGATTCTGTGATTTTAAAGAAAGTCTTCAAGCTGCCATTCAGCACTAGCTAGAGACAGAGGCTTCCTTTCTGCTGTGACACCTGGGAGCCAAAGAGTGGAGAAAGTTACTCCAAAAGATATAGTAAGAAATTTTAATTCATGTAAAAGATTAGTGTTTTTCCTTTCACAACACAATACGCTAGCCCTGTTTAATGTACTTTAGAGACTGGGCCACATTCACCTACCAAAAAACCTGTTTCTATTCTTTCATTAGACTGAAGAGTTCAAACCTGTCTTATCCCACTACCTACCCACCAAAACACAGGTTTTTCCTGAGACAAAATGGTGATGTTTCCTGAAAAGAAAAGATTTACTTGCAATGTTGTGGTCAAGGGTAAGAGGCACAGATTAAAACATTCTGAGATGGACACCGAACACAAAGTGAAAAAGAGGGTACTTCTTTACCCAGAGAAATGAAAGAGTTGGCCACCAGTACTTTTCCTGAGTCTTCATATTGGTACACTCTGAGAGTGTCTCCCCATTAAACATTTCATAGAACTTAAGCTAGACCATATTTTTTTCAAGCCTCCAAAAAAGACACAGGTTCCAGCCCTGAGCCAGATACTGAAATCCTGTGTGTTGAAGCATTGCAAAGTATATATGAAGCACAAATCAAGGAAATCAGACATCTTTTGTTGTTGCAAATTGAAGCACTGTTAGCATATATCTACCTCTGGATTTGGGCAACTACTAGACAAAGGGTTATTATTCTCCAAGGGCAGATGCTGGTTGCAAAGAGCTTGAAAACCATTTCAACATTTTTTTTTCCCTTCTTCTTCTTATTCTTCTTTTATTTTTTAAAATCTAGTTCTGTCATGCCTGACTCGTTTTGGAACACTTAGCACAAATGCTTCTGAAGATATTCTGACTTTCAGGTTTTGTATGGATTGTTTCATAGGGAGAAAAAAAAAAAGTAGTAGAAACAGCAGAAAAAAAAAAAAAAAAGATACACCTTCATTCTACAAATACCTGACCCAAAATGGAACAAAAGAATGGCCTCATGCTTAAGGCATTGAACTGTTATTCAGGAATGACCCCGAGCAAGTCATTTAATCTGTCTATACCCTGTTTCCATAGTGAATGTCTCTTTTTCTTCCCCAGCAATTTAAGCAGTAAGCTCCTCATGAGAGAGTTTGTTTTTCTTTCTGCCTTTACATCTATATTACAACAGAGCACTTCTTTCTGCAGGAGCTTTCAAGCACCACTTCAATATAAAGATGTACAAGTGAAATATAAACCTGAACATGAATAAAACTTCACCATTGTCATGATCAGTTCTGGGGACATGAGTTTAGATTTTGGAAAAATGAGTTTTTCCTCTAAATATGTTTTTGGAGATGTTTCTTCAATATATAAAACAAGTATCACAGAATAGAGTTTCATTTGCACACATCTCAATTTCCTCCAGTCTTAAATGAGCACGGCATAATCTGGAAGGATGATCTGATGTCATCCTCATTTGGTGACAATTTATCATGGGTTATATTCCCTGAAAGCATCATTATTGGAGATCTTATTATTACTGCTTTAGAAATCAAATTATCTCCAAGAATGAGCTCCGTGTATAAAATGGCATCAAAGCCCCCTTATCTTCAGCAGTATTTATGTTATAAATTATCTCAGGGACCCAAATTAGAATGTCAAAGGAATTTGGCGGTGGAAAACAAAGCAAGTGCATGAACCTCCCTTAGGACAAATTTGATAGCTCATACTTGCATGTCAAATAAGCACTGCCCTTAGCACATAACAATCAAACCCCAGATCCTCAGCTGGTGTAAGTTATCCATTCTCTAACAGTGGAGCCCCAGAAGATCTGGCTCAATTTATAGCAAACTACCATGCCTCAGAATGTGGAGCACAGTGTCTTTCTCTTGGAATTCTCACAGCAGTTGTGATAGCTCTGATTGAATTATGGCAATTAGGATTCGTGTACTTGGATTTTGTTCTTTACCTTATGTCAGGAACTTTTAAATGGTGTGCTAGTTTGAAGCTAGCTAGAATGTTTTGGTGAGAAGAACTAGATTACAGGCTGTAAAAGAGAAACAATGGTGATGTCTACTTCACTCATATGCTTGTTGAGAGGTATAAGAGTAAGAATCCAAACATTGATAAGGGAGTCACTCTCTGTCTGGGCTGTAGGCTTCATTTTCTCTCTCTAACCTAACCTGATTAATCCACCTGCTTCCTAACCCCCCTGGCCGACCCTCCCTTCTTCCTTAGGCAGAAGGCAATGTCTAGGGTAAGGTAGAAAGGGATGGGAGAAGGTGGAAGGGCGGTTGGGGGCCCCTTCTGGGGACTCAGGTTTCTGGGAGGGGTGCTGTGTGTCTGTATTACCTTTTACCTTGTATATTTCTGTATACAACTGTATATACTGTAAATATCTGCTTGCATATCTTGTGCTAAGCTGTAAATATAAAGCTTCATTCACTTTCCAGAGCCATCTGAGTCTAGTCTGGGTGACTTCTAAAGTGTCAGGGGGCAGGGAACACCCAAACCATCACAAATGAACACTGTAGAAGTTTCATGGTTTAAAATAAAGAACAAATAAGTGGGCAGGAAGGCCATTAAAAATTTACTTAACAAAGAGTTGCTGCTTCTGACTCTACTGAAATAAACTCACTGTGTATCAAGTCTGCTGCCAGTAAATTATCTAAGAGGAACTACATTTAATATTTTCTTAATAAAATCAATACACACAGTTCTGGGCCCCTCAATTCAAGAGAGATGTTGAGGTGCTGGAACGTGTCCAGAGAAGGGCAACAAAGCTGGTGAGGGGCCTGGAACACAAACCCTATGAGGAGAGGCTGAGGGAGCTGGGGGTGTTTAGCCTGGAGAAGAGGAGGCTCAGGGGTGACCTCATTGCTGTCTACAACTACCTGAAGGGTGGTTGTAGCCAGGTGGGGGTTGGTCTCTTCTCCCAGGCAACCAACAACAGAACAAGGGGACACAGTCTCAAGTTGTGCCGGGGGAGGTCTAGGCTGGATGTTAGGAGGAAATTCTTCACAGAGAGAGTGATTGGCATTGGAATGGGCTGCCCAGGGAGGTGGTGGAGTCACCGTCCCTGGAGGTGTTCAGAAAAAGCCTGGATGAGGCATTTAGTGCCGTGGTCTAGATGACTGGATAGGGCTGGGTGCTAGGTTGGAATGGCTGATGTTGGAGGTCTCTTCCAACCTGATTGATTCTGTGATTCAATGATTCTATGATAAAGACATTAAGTCATGTGCAAATGACATTAAAATTGGCAACACTCTTCTTATTTCCACATCGTTTCATGGCAACTGGAAATTATGCACAAAGTATTGCATTTGTGAGAGCAGAGGAAAAATTAGATAAGCTGCCTGAAGTATATTTTTAATATATATCTGCAATTATCAGTCAGAACCAGGTATGCTGCAGAATAGGCAACAACAGTGGTGAAAAATAGAGAAATGCCTCTGAAAGCTGGTAGCATGAGACATTGAACCTTATCCAAAGCAGCTGTATTCCCTCATTTTTAATACAAAGATTTAAGTGTTCAGCATAGTGATTTGTAGGGTGTTATGATGCCTGTGACCTATGTGCCCAGCTCTGAATTCCCAGAGTTAACATAGTCATGTTATTTCTGTACATGTAAGATGAAGAAGGCAACGCTACACATACTCACAACAGTCTGTGTGTTGGGTACTAGAACACATCAAACAGCCAACAGAAATTGCCAAAGGAAAGGGTATATCTGCATTCTGCTTCTCGGAGGCCCTCACTTCCCTTACTTGACTCTGAGAATGTCTTTGAGATTTGGAACCTGAAAACATTCCTAAAATTTCTTGATCTGGCAAAATATCAGGGTTTGACCTTTTACTGTAAAGGTCCTTTAGCTTTTGCTACAAATATTTGGGACATTTGAGATTATAGAATCATAGAATGGCTTAAGTTGGAAGGAACCTCAAAGATCATCTACTTCCAACCATCACCTTGAGTGAGTTTGAAGTTCTCAGGTGAGTACTGCCATCAGCTGGCTAGGGGGTTCCCTGGACAAAAGCATTTTGCTCCTCCTCCAGTTGCAGATGGGGTACTCTGTGTACTCTAAAAAGACAGTTTTTTGGTTTTGGTGTTTTGTTTTTTTTTTTAATGCAATAAGTAGGAAAAGATGATGTCCATCTGTCCCAAAATGAAGCAAATTCTTTACCTGGGTCTGTAATACTCATTATGGAAAGAGGATTGCTAGGAATAAATGTGTAAGAACGAAAATTAATACTGAAAACAAAAGTTCAGAGCTGTGAACTGCTGAAGCTGGGAAATCCAAGCAGCTGGAACCTCATTTCAGAATTTTGCAGGATGATTCCTATGGAATTGCAAGCCTAGTAAGAGGATTTAATAAATAAGCTGTTGTACAAAGCAGCAGGAGGATGCCATGTCTGGAACATAGGGTACCATTCTAGTTTCTCAGGTGCAAAACACGTGAAGTCAAAAGTATATAAAGATGAGTTACCACATTGTAAAATTAGAACATCTTGCTCTGGGAAAAAGGTATAAGATTTTTGCTTCTGTCATGTCAATAACAAATACCAAGAGAATGAAGAGAACAATGTTGGCACAGGAACAATGGATATAAAGCAACTAGAAATAAATTATGCTGAAAATTGCATAACTTCTTCAAAGGAGCGAGGTTCTGGAACAGCTATCCAGTAGCAATTTTACAAATAACTCCTCTAATTCAAAATCACAACAGCAAAATTAGTCTTTAAAAGAACTTTGATCACTTCATAAAAGGATTACCCACCACAGTTGTCTCAGGGTAAAAGGTCTCCATGATCTTTTCAGTCTTTGGTTACTATGAATTTTGAGGTTGTTAATAAATGACATAAATACCTTAAGGTAATTTGAGTTCCTGAGTAAATAGGTATCTATGGTTTCATGCATGTAAGACTATTCATTAGCAACACAATATTTAACCCTTGTCTGTATTTAAAGCGAAGCCATTTCCCATTGCTGATTTTTCCCCACCCTCTGCATTATTTATTCATATCTGTGTTTTAGTTTCTTATTCACTTTTCTTGAGTGTGTTAGATGCCAATTTGGTTTGCCCAGGGGATCCTGAGAGGTGGCTGCTGATGCTGTTTCAGCTAGAAAAAGCATGTTCTCCCACAATTTATATTTTCTGTGGATCAAACACAGAGAGCATAACTTGTAACGGCGATAACAATAAGCAATCAGTACCTAGTAAATTACACCTGAATTTGTCTGCATACAGAACCAGTGTGTTTCCTATGGGAGCAGTAGCCACAAGACAGTTTTGAGCTTAGAGAAAGCTTTATACTTCTTATGCATCCTGCTAATGCCTAAAAGTTTCAAGTAACAGCTTTGTGACAGTGGAAGCACAACAGTAAAAAAATGATCCAAACCAATAGTAGATATACTGCATATATAGATGCTACGGGTATTAATCAACATCTTTTTTTTTCTGAAAGCCACCCATTACCAGCAGAAACAGTGTGGGAAGCACACAGAAAGTGTGTAATTAGATTACAATGCTTCCTTGTATCTGGAGTTTCCTGTAGCCCCTGATCATGTTTTGTTTTCAACAGCAAGCTCATTGGAATCAGATTACTGTGTAACATAGATGCGGTTCACTTTAGCCATAAACAGCTGGGTCATAAAGCCTCACACTGGTCCATATGGTCATAATCCTTAACAACTAATGTATTTATTTAAAATTTGTACTAGAAACTTCTTCTCAGCCCCTTTCTTAAGTTTTACTCAAACTTCAAAAAGTTAAATATAATGGGGAAATGCAAGAAGTATACTACATGGTTAATTTTACTTCAAACTGCAGTAAATGCTCCTCCATCTGAAGAAAGATATAATGTGTAGTCAGCTCTTCTAAGTTATGTATTGCATTTCAGTTACAGCAAGAAATTACAGCCATAATGGAAGGGAATGACACTTGTCAGGACCGTGAAGAGAAGGAAGATGACTGATTCATAGGCTTTCTGAAAGCTTGGCAACAGTAGACCATCGGTGAAGCTATGCTGTGGTTTAAAACCAGTACATCTATGAAGCATTTGTTCCTCTCTTGTAAAATAAAAGCCCTTCTGTGATGCTTACACATTCATAGGCTAACACTAGGTTTACAAAGGAAAGGATTTTAACTTCTCTGCAGTTAAAAAAAAAATTCTATTTGTCTGCTTTCTGCTGACAATGTAATGTTGCTTTCTAGCAGAAAAGAAACACCAGAAATCCCATAAGAGATCTTTTATCTCATTAGAGAAATAGACATGAACAAAAATGAGCTAACATTCCATAAAATATTTTTCAATAATTGATCCTTATGTGATATTTCAACTCCAGGTTTTCAGCTAAAAAAATCAATGTATGTTTATCACAAGACCTGGGATGGAGCAGAAGGTCATCTCTGAGGCACTTAGTGCCATGGTCTAGTTGACTGGATAGGGCTGGGTGCTAGGTTGGACTGGATGATCTTGGAGGTCTCTTCCGACCTGGTTGATTCGATGATTCCACAAATAGCAACTTTACACTGGTTTTGTTCACATCAAACAATTTGAGAGATTTTTCTTCATTTAATGTTGTCATTCTGCTTTAATTTTATCATCTATATTTTGTACAAGTTTATTAGGGATTAAAAAGTACTTACACCTTTTCTGGATTCCATTGCTACCGACAGCTCCTTAGGGATTAAGAAGTATCACAGTATCACCAAGGTTGGAAGAGACCTCACAGATCATCAAGTCCAACCCTTTACCACAGAGCTCAAGGCTAGACCATGGCACCAAGTGCCACGTCCAAACCTGTCTTGAACAGCTCCAGGGACGGCAACTCCACCACCTCCCTGGGCAGCCCATTCCAGTGTCCAATGACTCTCTCAGTGAAGAATTTTCTCCTCACCTCAAGCCTAACTTCCCCCGGCGCAGCCTGAGGCTGTGTCCTCTCGTTCTGGCGCTGGCCACCCGAGAGAAGAGAGCAACCTCCCCCTGGCCACAACCACCCCTCAGGTGGATTTCATTGCTACCGACAGGTCCTTAGGGATTAAGAAGGACTTACAACTTTTCTGGATTTCATTGCTACCTACAGCTCCTTAGGGATTAAGAAGTACTTATACCTTTTCCGGATGTAATTGCTACTTACAGCTTCTTAGCAGAAATTATTTAAGTTTCCTAGGTCACAGGAGGTAACTCTCTCCTTTTTTTTTCCTTTACATAAAGCACTAAATTCCATTCCTGAAAGTCAAGACCGTTGTCTAGGTTATCACTATCAAAAGGATGTGTTGGACTATTCTGCTTTGATTGTTTAAAATATTTCTTGCCTTTTTGGCCATTTTTTCCCTCCTTCTGACACCACTACCCTTTAATTTAAATAGCTTCACTTTTAACCCCAGTTGCTGCATTCATCACTGTCTTGCATCAACAGCTATCTTACCTTTTCTCTTCCCTAATTTTATTTAATGGAATAAACCAATTTTCTCCAATAACTACCTATCCTTCAAATAACTAGTCTCTAGGGATTTTTATAAGATCTGCTCACCTGTCACTGAGAGGTTGCATTTGACTATTAAACACAGAAAAAAAGCCAAAGTTTTCTCTCAGAGACAGATTTGTGGTCACACTCTCTGTGATGGTTTGGGTGTTACCAGCCTCCTCCATTCTTATGAAATCACCCAGACTAGAGTCATCCGAGCTGGAAATTAAGAATGAAGCTGTATTTACAGTTTAGCACAATATACAAGCAGGTATTTACAATATATACAGCTATGTACAGAAATAGACAAGTTAAAAAAGTAATACAGAAACACAACACCCCTCTTTGTTTCCTTTTCACAGCCTATAATCTAATTCCTCTCACTAAAATATCCCAGCTAGGCTTAAACTAGCACACTCTCCTAACGGTTTCCAAGCACCAGGTTAATACCCAGGTAGAGGAGGTGAAAAATGTTTTCAATTGATACACTACAGACTGTGAGTAATGAATTTATGAACACTAAGAATGACCCCTAAAAAAACCTAATGACATATGCAGCAAGTCAAATAAAGTTTGTACTTCTAAAATCCTTTGTATGAAGTTACCTCTGAATTCCTGGAACTAAGTGTGGGTTTTGGCTCTGGTTTCCTTCAGGGGCAACATGAATGTCCACAGTTTAAAATGAGATTTCTACTTCTGGCTGCTGCTACACTGCTCCTAAAAACTTCAGTTACCTCAGATACAACCTGACAGAATAAGCCTTAAGTTTAATAAGAAAATTATAGGAAGATACATGTTTGCATTCTATTCTGATACCTTGTCCACCTGACTTCGCAGAAGTCCTCCATGTTCTATGCCTTGAATTTGTTCTACCACTGAATCAATCACTTTGCATTGAAAATATACTAATGAAATAGCCACTTTTAAAACAACAGATCACTTCACAAATTAACAAATTTAAACCTACTCAACAGTTTTAATTTTGTTTCTTATCAGTTACGTCACAGTGGAATGCTGCTGAATAAATACTAAGTCCTGAAACAGGGGAGCAGGGCAGCAGTGCTTGTGCAAACCTCCATGCAAAGCAGCCTGTGGACCAGTCAATAAACCTGTCAAGAACTTATGAGTAAAAATCAAAAGAACTGCCAAGAAAGGGGCAGAGTGAGCCCCTTTCTGTAACTGTCTCCTGCTGACCACTCAGTCAAAACCAGGTGGGTATGTAAATCTTCTTTAAGCAACTTGAAGGAATCTTGTGATCATAGGCTCAGATAGCACAGCAGACATCTGTAGAACTTACTGTAAGGACAATCCCAGGTGTGTGAAAAACTGGTTGGATTACCATCTTAGGGAATAGTATTTAATGGTTCAAAACCTAATTTAAGGGGCCAGTTGAGAATAATGTTCCTTATAAGATTGTTCTGGAGTCAATGCACTTCAGCATCTTCATCAAAAAGCTGGATAATGGAGTGTATTCAAATTTGTCCAACTAAGTGAGAACTAATATGCTGAAAGGCACTCGTGTCTCAGATTCTGATGTAGCTTGGGTAATGGTACAGGTTACCCAGAAAGACTGTGGAATCCTTATTTTTGGGTTGTTTTTGCATGTGACTGAGCAACTTCTTCTGACTTTAAGAAGGAGGTTGGACTATTGAATCATCAGAGTGACCTTCCACCTGAAACCATTCTGTGGTTGTACTATTAACTTGGTGGGGTAAGATCACTAGTCTAAACAGGTTCAAGTACTGTTTTACTCTGGGGTTCATGAATATCTAGACTACTTTTTTTTTCTGTTTCTGATGAAAATTTCACTATTTTCACTAGAAAATATTGGAATTTAACAAAAACAACTTAGAAAACTTGAAATGTGTAAAAGCAAGATGAACTAGAAAAGGCATAGTTTTTGCTGAAGGAGCTGGATGAAATCATAGAATCGACTAGTTAGAAGAGACCTTCAAGATCATCCAGTCCAACCTAGCACCCAGCCCTAGCCAATCAAATAGACAGTGCTCCATCCAGCCTTTTCTTGAACACTGCCAGGGATGGTGGTGTTCACCACCACCTCCCTGGGCAGTCCATTCCAAAGCAAATCACTCTCTCTGGGAAGAACTTCCTCCTAACATCCAGCCTAGACCTCCTCCGGCACAACTTGAGACTCTGTCCTCTTGTTCTGTTGCTGGTTGCCTGCTGGAAGAGACCAAACCCCACCTGGCTACAACCTTCCTTCAGGTAGTTGTAAATAGGAATGAGGTTACCCCTGAGACTCCTCTTCTCCAGGCTAAACATCCGAGCTCCCTCAGCCTCTCCTCACAGAGCTGTGTTCCAGGCCCCTCACCAGCTTCGTTGCCCTTCTCTGGACATGTTCCAGCATTTCAAAATCTCTTTTGAATTGAGGAGCCCCGAACTGGACACAGTACTCAAAGTGTGGCCTGACCAGTGCTGAGTACAGGGGAAGAATAACTTCCCTTGTCCTACTGGCTACAGTGTTCCTGTTCCAGGCCAGGATGCCATTGGCTCTCCTGGCCACCTGGGCACAGTGGACTTTAGAAAAACTCCCCCCAGCACTGTGTATGCAATTCAAAATGAAGTCCTCTCTCACAGAATAGCTTAAGTTGGAAGAGGCCCATAAGGATCATCAAGCCTAATTCCCTGCTTCTTTCAAGACTACCTAAAACTGAAGACTAAAATCATGTTCCTTGAGTTCTGACAAGCTTGGTGTTGTGACTGCGTCCCTGGAGAGACTGGTTCAAGGACTGACCACCCTCCCAGAAATGAACGTTTTCAGTCCAGTCTCAGTTCTCCAACACAGCTTCATTCCTTTCCCTTGTGTTGTACCACAGGGCAGCAGAAAGAGGAGATTGGTACTTTGAAGCCTGGTTGAATATAGCAAGCTTGTAGTCCTCTTCCTTACCACACCTTCACAGGCAAAGGTTAATTTTCATACTATTTCAACTCATCTCTTACTAAGTGTTGGTAAAGCAAATACACTGCATAACCTGTTTTTTATAATCACTGAAGCTCTGTGCAAATATAAGTACCTGATAAGCACTTAGGCTTTGGTGTGATTCCATGAACTGAACCACATCATTGTATAATTCATGGAGTTTTATCACTAGTCTGTTTGCACCTTGCTGTGTAGAAGTTTGGAAGTAACTCCCTGCAGTGCAAAATGCAAATGAGCTTCATTTTAAGAACAAACTCAACAGGAAGCAGCATGTTATGACTTTCCTATAAAGTAATACATTCTGGGGATAGTTTTGATACTGCAAATGTAGTCAAGTAAACATAAATTATAGAACTTTCAAAAACTTGCCTTTTTATTTGCAACTCCTTTTATTTGTAGTGTTGCAAGCTGCCATATGTCAGTAGAGCAAAAGGCAGGAAGCCTCTGAGGGTTTAGGCATGTAATACATTTAACAACAGTATTTCAACGTAGGGGGGAAAGCATCTACTCACAAAGACTCTCTCTACTCATCGTAGGTAGATGGGGTACCACCGTACCCCTGAAACATCTTCATTCATTTGTACTATCACACTGTTAACTAATGAGAAATTTTGATTTTCCTATGACAAGGACTGCAAATAAAATGTCAGAAGACTGTGTCGTGGAGGGCCCATAGGCCCGAAAAATAGGCTCATTCTATGCCTCACTTTGCTTTGCCCGCCCAGGCATGTTCCTCCCCAAACCAGGGGTAAACAAGCCCAAAACGGGTAAACACATCAAAAGGCATAAAAGGCACAAAAGGCCAAGGCGCCATGGTGTCTGCCTGGCCCCGGCCCTGCTAAGGCCTGTGTAGTAAACAAGTTACATAAGCAGCTTGTAAACAGGTTGCATAAGCCCACGCTGAGCGTGTGGCCCAGCCTATGCTCTCTCCATTTATGGAGGT
>WAAF01019280.1:396984-426772 GCA_013400475.1 Tricholaema leucomelas
ATAGGCAGTTGATATAACCCCGGAGGGTGATTGATAATTATTGATAACTAATCAGAATTGTTAGTAAATACTTTGAAGCCTCTGTAATGTTTGTAATCTTGCCATAGAGCAGAAAGTGTTTCAGCCCACCCTGCTGGGCAAATGGTACATTGACCCCCAGCAGAACGGAGCTGCGGGGAAAACTCTCTCTCTTAATAGTCTGTTAATAGTAGAATGCCAGTCATTGGAATATAGTTCTTAATAAGCCGTTCATTGTGATGTTAGCCCATAAGGTCGACCCATAACCATGAATGAATCATATTAAAATAGTGGTTGGGGGGTGTTGAGAGTTAAGAATATTGAGTTTAATAAACATATGTTTTTATATAACTATCTTGCACCTATTGATTTCTCCCCTTCACCACAAACCGGGCGTAGGAGGCAGAAACCCCCTCTGCGACAGACTGTAAGCTTAGTCTGACTAGTTAGGCAAAAACATGAATTATGGCTTCTTCACAGGATCACAGGATATTAGGGGTTGGAAGGGACCCAAGGAGATCATCGAGTCCAACCCCCCTGCCAGAACAAGACCACACAATCTAGCACAGATCACAGAGGAACACATCCAGACAGGTCTTGAAAGTCTCCAGAGAAGACTTTCTTATTTAAATTTAATTTAAGCTACAAAGCTGTTATCTTAAACTATCAGAAATCAGATGTGTAGTTTGTTTATGATTTGATTGTGCTTCATGTATTACCTAAAGCAGGACAGCCTCAATTTCATATAACTTGCTGGAGCCACATTATGTAGGCAAGAAAATATTGTACACAAACCAACCTTCCCAAAACCAAACCAAAACCCTGCAAACAAACAGTTGAGTACAGGGGAAGAATAACTTCCCTTGTCCTATTGGCCACACTGTTCCTGATCCAGGCCAGGATGCCGTTGTCTCTCTTGGCCACCTGGGCACACTGCTGGCTCATCTTCAGCTACTATCTACCAGTACCTCCAGGTCCCTTTCCGCCTTGCTGCTCTCCAGCCACTCTGTCCTCAGCCTGTAGCACTGCTTGGAGCTATTGTGGCCAAAGTGTAGAACCCTGCACTTGGCCTCGTTAAATCTCATCTCATTGGCCTCTGCCCACCCATCCAGCCTGTCAGGGTCCCTCTACAGGGCTCTCCTACCCTTCCACAGATCGACACCTGCTCCTAGCTTGGTGTCATCTGCAAACTTACTGATGCTGGATTCAATCCCCTGGTCCAGATGATCAATAAAGATATTGAATAGGAGCTAAGTGTGACATCCACTTTATGCTATTTTGCGTGTTGTGTTGCTTTAACTTAGAAAAACAGGATTTCTACCTAAAATTGCAAATTTTATTAAACAATTTAATGTAGTTCATTATCCTTCCTAGAGAGATTTTTGTACAGTTAGTGTTTGCAAAATATCTGTAGCCTCTTTGTAGAATTCCTGTGTGACCGTGAGCAAGTATTTTGCTTCACCAGATGACAGTGCTCTGACTGAACTCATGCTAATAAAACTTCTTTACCTCATAAGCAGGCTGTGGGAATCCACAGCATTAAATACCTGAGGTGCTCTATAGCCTACTGATTAGGACCATATAAGTAGTTGCATAGTCAATCTTCCTATGATTAGAACACCGTCGAAGTGTGTGCTCCCTCTATCTATGTCTGATGTGACATTTTCCCAGTACCAAGTTATCTAGAGACGTTACAAGCAGAATTGTGGAAGGATCAGAAACAGCTTGAGTGGCTCACCCAGTCCCTTGTTGTAAGATAAAATGGTATGCAGCTGACACAAAACATCTCAAAGCCCTTGATTTGCTTTAGTGCCGTTTAAAGTACTTCTTCTGAAGGAGGAATATGTGTGTGCACACAGGAGTTATTACCAGTAAGAAAGCAGTCTGCTGATATCCCATGTTAGAACACTGCATGTATCTGTTCTAAAATCAGATGCAACATTGAAAAAATATTTGACAGAGGTATGGTTGTCTTTTGATCTTTATGAATTCCTGACATACTTCTACTGATCATGACCTTTCTGCCGCTTTCAGAGGTGTACAGAAATGAGAACCATCCCTTATGTGCTGCCAATTTTTATCTTAACATTGAATGGTGATAATATTTTTTTCTTTTTGTATTTTTACAGGGGACCCCTCATAGACCCACATCAATTGAAAGAATACATGATAATGATTATTAATGCAACGTGCAGTGACTGGTCCTATAAAGCATAGTTAAGATTTTTGCTGTCTTGCACATCAATACTGATTTGGAGATGAGATCATGTTCCACAGAATTCAGTGCAGCTTTGGTCTGAGTTGCAAGTAAAATTCTTAAAGCATGTCTTATTTTTAAGAACAGGATCTTTCGGTTGTGATAGAAAGTTCCTCAGTGGCTGACCTAAACTGATTCATACAATAGATAAGAGATGACCGAAGCTGTTCCAGGTTTTCTTTTTGTACATTTACAGAGGACCCCTCATAGACCCACATCAATTGAAAGAATACATGATAATGATTATTAATGCAACGTGCAGTGACTGGTCCTATAAAGCATAGTTAAGATTTTTGCTGTCTTGCACATCAATACTGATTTGGAGATGAGATCATGTTCCACAGAATTCAGTGCAGCTTTGGTCTGAGTTGCAAGTAAAATTCTTAAAGCATGTCTTACTTTTAAGAATAGGATCTTTCAGCTGTGACAGAAAGTTGCTCAGTGGCTGACCTAATCATACAATAAATAAGAGATGACTGAAGCTGTCCCAGTTTTGTGACAAAGACAAGCCTGATAAACAGATAGGAAGCACATTTATGTAGTCTCTTCATTTTTCTATTTTTTTTTGTCAAAGCTTTTTATTGTCCTCTTACTACTATGTTTGCTTCACCTGAACAGATACTCAACTCTAAACAAAATCATCTGAGAACTTGTGATTGAAGCAGAAGCTCATGTTTAAAAACACTAACCAGTGTGGCTGGTGGATACAAATTTTGTCTGATTACATCCCTTTATGTGAAGAACTGCAGTGCTGTGATACATCTTCCATGTAAGTTGTGAGTTCACGAGTACATGATGAAAATCCTATGCTGCCTTTCCTAGTAAAGAATTTTTTGCTTTCTTTCAGATCATTGACAGAGATGTTGCACAGCATAAGAGCAAATGCAATCCCTGCATGAGCCATTAGTATGTATCCTGGTGGTCCTTTCCAACCAGAGCGAATCATAGTGATTAGATGTTGTGCTGAGGGATTTGGTTTAGTCAAGGACTTGTCAGTGTGAAACTAAAGATTGTAATCAATGATCTTGAAGGTCTTTTCCAATCTAAGAAATTCTATGATTCTGTGATTTGCACTGATATACCTATCTGTGTCTACACTAACTAGGAGGGAAGCTATAGATGAGTAGGTTCAGACTGGATATGAGGAGGAAGTTGTTCATCATGAGAGTGGTGAGAGCCTGGAATGGGTTGCCCAGGGAGGTGGTTGAGGACCTGTCCATGGAGGTGTTTAAGGCCAGGTTGGATGAGGCTGTGTCCAGCCTGATCTAGGGTAGGGTGTCCCTGCCCATGGCATGGGGGTTGGAATTGGATGATTCTTGTGGTCCCTTCCAACCCTGACCGATTCTATGATTCTATGAAGTTTAGGAAGCTGTGACATTTCAAAGGTTATGAGTCCATCTTAGCTTTTACTTAAATAATTTTAAAGCTATACAAGCTTCAGCCTCAAAGTAGAAAATCACGTTTAGATTTTTTAAATATATATCAAGTCAGATGCTAAAATGGTCATGGTTTGGGTTTTGGTTTGTTGTTTGTTTTTTTTTTTTAACAAAACCCATGAAAGCTGGAAAAGTGCAGGAAGAGGACACTCTTCTGTGATATCATAAGTATAGAGTTATTTTGGTTCCTTCTGTTTGAGGCCAAGAACAAGAGAGCTCTCCCAGTTGTATCTTATAGTGATAACTGGCAGCTGTGGTGTGTTAGGACCATTCTGCAGGAATCTGACATATGTGGAGAGTGGTGTAATGGAAAAAGTAGGGTGATATGTTTTCTTCTCTGAAATACCTTTGTTTTGTGTATGAAATACAGAAACTAATGTTACTCTAGGCATAAATAATTCCAGAGACAACAGCACTTTCACAGAAAATCCATGTTTCCTTCCTACACCTGACTGCAGGATGTATTAATTTCCAGCGGCCCTGTCAGCAGGTTGGACAGATCTCCTGGGTCATGCTCACCATACAGTATGATCTTCTCTACTCTTCACCCAAAGGACTTTGAGCCTCAAAGGCATGAAGCCTGTGGCATCTACTGGTAAAAAATACCATCAGATTACTCCCTTATCTATCTGGTTGTGATTTTATGCTTTCTTGATACTGACAAACCTCTAACAGTTTCCATCAAAATCTCTCCTTCACAGTACAAACATGACAAAATAAAGCTCATATTGTAAAGGAACCTACAGGGGTGGAAACAGGCCCTTTGGACAGATGTGGATGTATTTGGACACACTTCTGTGTCTTTTGGATATCTTTGTGGTGTCTCAGGTACAATGCAGAGAAGGAACAGTGGCTTAGAGTATCACAAAATTTAGGAAATTTAGGCTCGAGGTGAGGAGAAAGTTCTTCACTGAGAGAGTCATTGGACACTGGAATGGGCTGCCCAGGGAGGTGGTGGAGTCGCCATCCCTGGAGTTGTTCAAGGCAGGATTGGACGTGGCACTTGGTGCCATGGTCTAGCCTTGAGCTCTGTGGTGATGGGTTGGACTTGATGATCTGTGAGGTCTCTTCCAACCTTGGTGATACTGTGAGACTGTGATACAAAATAACATCTGTCACACAATGGGTGCCTAAAGTAGGTCAGACTGGGTGATCTTGGAGGTCTCTTCCAACCTGGTTGATTCTATGATTCTATGCTTATCTACTGAGTAGTGTTCACAAGCAAAAAGTGTAGATAGATGGTTAAACCTACATCCTCCTCTTTTATACATCTTCCTTACTGTATGAATTGGGTGTCCTTGAATGTGTCGCCTGGGTGACTAATGTGGGAAATGTAGGTCTGGCTCTGCTGGACCTTGGAGCTCTCACAGTGTGACAGAAGAGGTGAAGTGAGCTAAGGTGAATTTGGAAATGAAGGTGTCTAGCACGTTAAAATACAAGACAGAACACCAAAAAATCCTCAGAAAGAAAAAACAAACCACACCATGATATCATCTGAAATACAACTTTTTGCTTCAGTTTTCTTGAGACAAAATTAAAGCATTAAATTTTGCAAAGCATAAGAGCTTCCAACAGAAAAATCCTCACTCAGCTGTAATGAATATATTTCCCAGTTCCTTCTATCTCTGCTGCAGCTTTCTGCACTTTGTCTATGACTTAATATTTTGAGAGGAAAAAAAAAAACCCACACAAAAAACCTGTGGCTTACTGAATCACTTACTGGCACAGAGCCTTGTTTAAATATCTTCCTGAAGTGGTTGGCTTGGCACTCCCTATCTCTGAGGATTTCTAATGGATTGTTTTGCCTGAAATTAGGCCAACCAGTTTCCTCAAAAGACTTGAAGCCTTTTAAATGGTTGCTACCATTCCCCTTCTGTTTAAATTTTCCAGCTGATTTCATCCATGAATTTGTAATACTCTTTCCTTCCCCTCATCCAAAAAACAGGCTTCTGCTTGTGCTGTATTAAATTATCTCTGTTCTGAAGATAACTGAGGAACTTCTCCAGCTCTGTTTCTGCACCCATGGATTTGGTATTCAGCCATGAAACAGGTGACTGCTGTCTCAGTAGCACAGTATCAATTTAATAAACCAACATTTTCAGCAAGAATATAATTCCAGGAAGGATAGTCAAGTGGTGGAGTAGTCTTCCTGCAGAGGCTGTGCAGGCTCCATTCTTGGAGGTATGAACACCCTGAACAATCTGGTCTGGCCACATAACTGCCCCTGCTATGAACAAGTGGTTGGATTGTTGCAGCTTGCATGATCCCATGGTATTTCCTGATTGGGTGTTCAGAAATTTGTTTGCTCTCTTATAACATCAGAATTAATTTCTAGTAAAAGTATTTATACACACATGACTTCAGCTCCCTGAACATGCATCACAAATCACTGCACTTTGAGGCTTTTTTCATGTGAAATTGTAAGTTATCATCTATCTCCATATGTGCTAGTTTGAGCCTAGCTGGGATATTTTAGTGAGAAGAATTAGATTATAGGCTGTGAAGAGGAAGTAATGGTGATTTCTACTTCACTCATAGGCTTGCTGAGATGTATAAAAACAAGAATACAAACACAGATAACAGAGTTGCTCTCTGGCTTTGGGCTGAACTTCTCTCTCTCTAACCTGCCATCTGTGTGACTAAACCATCTGCTTCCTAACCCCCCTGGCTGATTCTCCAAAGTCGCCTCGAATGTAAGGCAAAGTCTGGGATAAGGTAGAGGGGTGGAGAGGAGGTGGAGGGTGGTTGGGAGCCCCTCCTGGGGACTCTGGTTTCTGGGAGAGGTGTCGTGTTTCTGTATTACTTTTTTACTTGTATGTTTCTGTATATAGCTGTATATATATATTGTAAATGCCTGCTTGTATATTGTGCCAAGCTGTAGATATAAAGCTTCATTCTTTAATTTCCACCTGCTGAGTCTAGTCTGGGTGCTTTTCTTAAGCATGGGGGGGAGGGGGGGGCAGGTAACACCCAAACCACCACTCCATAACTGTCGTAAGCATGTAGTGGTTTTTCCTTCTCTTAGTAGTTCTAATTTGATTCAGTCTCCAAGTTTTCCACTCATATGGCATCTTTTCCACCTACATGGTCCCACTGATAAACTTCAGTGGCTCACAACATTATGATACAAATTGCTGTTGAGTTACAACTGTGTTTTCACACAATGACAATGTTCCTCTTGTTTACTTTTACAGATCCACTCCTACCTTTGAAACTAATACTTTCTGACGCTGTTTGGGTAAACCTAAATGCGGTTTTGCCAAATTTTCTTGGCAACTGCTTCTCACCTCATAAATATAAAGTAACCCATCACATAGAGGTATTTACAATAATGAACTCATTTTCAGCTCTAGAGGAATATTTTCCTTGACATATGCCACAAAATAATATTCTTCTGGGAAACCAAAATGATCTGATTGCTGCTTGAGATACTCCTTAACAATCGCTTTTCGGAGCCCTATTGAGAGCAGGGACGTTAAGTAAATTACAAAGGACCACAGAGCAAAGCCCTTGCTATTCCCAAGAAAGCTCTCAGCTTTCAAAATCTTCAAAGATGAAACTATCAAATAAGTGTCATTAGAAAACACAAGGGTAGTGAAGGCATATTTGCTAAAATCATCTCAAGCTTTTGCAAGCCCTGTCGGAGTTCATATATAGAACATCTAACACCTTTGTACTAATTCTGTCAGTATGTGCTTAGACAAAACCATAACAAAATCCTGGGCTTGTGAAATTGATGTGCTTCTTGGCTTTCTCTCCAGACAAGCAAAATTTGATTCAGTGTGAATTTCCAAAAGTTACACAATAACCTTTTAAAAGTGATAACACATTAGTTCTTCCCAAACTCTTCAGTGCATCAAAAACTACTGTAGAAGAAGAAAACAGTCCTCGGTAGGTTTCTGTGCTTGTTTGGTGTGTCAGCAGCAGCAAATATTCTACATTTTAAATGATTAAAAGCGTTGCACACTGTGACATTTCTTCAGGTTCAGATCACTGAATTTATAATGCAGTCGACTTTACAGACAGAAACATTTCTATGTGATACTTGCAAAATATTTCTTCACCAAATTAAATTATGTAGCAAACTGTATGAAGTCCAATGGGACCATGCATTAGGCTAATCTAAGCTGTCTTGGAGTCATGGACTAATAGAGAGCGGATTGAAAGAATTAACACAATTTCTCTGCTTCTCTTATCAACTGTCACTGGGGAAACATGAGTCAGGGAAAAGTACTCAATCACTGATCCTACTAAAGCTACAGAAATATTTAGTATGATTATTAGTTGTTCTTTAAATAGTATATGTGAATATTGTGTTGCTTTTATTCATTCTGGTCTACCTCAAAATACTTTGCAAATGGGACAAGTATATTCTTTTTATATGGAGATTTTTTTTTTCAATTTCTTATTTCTTTTATCATATATTGTAAAATATGTAAAGATAAACCTTCTTTACAAAAGGAAAACGGATGAATCCAAAGAGAGGAAAGGTGTCAAGAGTTTGTCTTTTGGCTATGAGATCAGTGGTGTAATTACAGCCCAGTATTTCTCTAAACTGGGTAGAATTAAGGATGTGATTTGCTTCTGTCAAGACACTGGGTTTGCAGGGTGACATGTTTCCACCAGGCAAACTCAGCATCACCTCGAAGGCACGAGCACATTTGCATCACATTGCTACAGTGAAAAAAATTAAGCAGAAGATTCTTAAAAAAAAAAACCAAAACATAATTAGATTTATTAATAAACCTTCTCCCATTGGAGTAGCAAGAGTTCAGCAGGAGTAACAAAAGCTCTTTGGTGTGTTGAAAGAAAAAGCCTTACCCAGTCAGTAGCTCTCCTTTGCAGCTGTCCCTCATGGCACTTAAATGTCATTTCAAACCTCACTTCATCACCTTGGTGAGCTAATGCACTCTACAGCCTCACCAGATGTGTTTCTCACAAAGGCAGTAAGCTCTTTACATGGCTTCACTCCTACAACCCACCCCCACCCCCCCAAGGAATCTATCTTGAGAGGATGTTTATATGTTACATTGCAAGAGAACTATGGATGAGAACTATCAGTTCTGATGTAGCCTATGAACTGATCCACATTTCTTTCAGCTCACTGAGATGGGGTCACATAGCTAGGTACACAAACCCAGGAGGAGAAAAATGTGGATTGCCTGTTGCAAAACTGGAGTCAGATGCCAAGGATATACTTGACAGAGAAGCATGAGAGAAAGTAGCAGAATTATACTGGTAAAACTGTATACAATACGTACCTGTCTCTCCAGATATATCTAGAGTCTTGATTCTCTTCCAAAAATGTATTGGCTACTTCTGTAAATCCAATAAAGGATGGAAATTCTCCTTAGCCCTTCTTTTGTTGCTGATGTATATAGAAATATTTTTAGTATCTTTTACAGCAGTAACCACATAAGTTCTAGTTGGATTTTTGCCCTCCTGATTGTCTCCCTGCATAACCTCATGACATCACGGTAGTCCTCCTGAGTTGCCTGCATCTCCTTCCAAAAGTCATAAACTCTCTTTTTCCTGAATTCCAGCCAAAGCCCTCTGTTCAGCCAAACTGGTCTCCTTCCCTGCTGACTTGTCTTTCTGCATATGGGGACAGAGAGTTCCTATGCTTTTAGGTGTTCCTTCTGTTGAGGCTTAGGTCTGGGCCAGTCACTAGAAAAATGACATATACCTCCATTTACCTATTTCCCTTCCCAAAGGGGAAAAGAAAAGGAATAAAGGAGAGAGACTTACTGATTTGAAAACTAAACCAGCTTCAGTGGAGTTAACAAAGATGAAAGACACAAGAATATATACAAAACCAATACCAGACTCAACCTCTTAGATGGCAATTACATTGCTGTCACCACTGGTGCTGTGGGCAGGCACTGAGAAAGTCCCAGACTGGACTCAGTGGCAGATGGCAACTGAACTCAGGAGCCAGATTTTGAAACTGGATTAAAAAATGCACAGGCTGGGATCAAAGACAGAACAGACAGATGGCAACCATTGAAGAAGAGGAGATAACCCTCGTGATCCCTCAGTTTTATACTGAATATGAAGTATATGGAATGGAATATCTTGTTGGTCAATTTAGGCTCATCTTTCTCCCTGCAGGTGTAACCTCTGACTGTGTGACACTATTGTGGTACACAAGATCTAGCAGTGACCTTGGTTTCTATGGAACAAGTATAAACAAGAGCTTTTCTGCACACCAATCCTAGGTAGCAATTATAAACATCAAGCATTACCACTTCTAGAAGCAGAGACTGCCTACAAAAACATGCTGTGAACTTCACAGAGTGCAGTTACTTAGAAAAAAAAATGACTGAAAATGAAATCACTGAACATAATTACTTGTGTTATAGCTCAAACTAAGACAATTTCTTAAAGAATATTCTCCATAGAAGACAGTAACGATGTGGGTAGTCTCTGAGCAAAGCTTCCTTGAGTTGCATGTGTACATGGAACAGAAACATGGAGGATAACTAAGCAGCTATTGCAGCCAAAACCCAGCCAGATTTCCAAAGTGCAGCACTGTCTGAGAACACCTCTGACCAAATCTAACTCAAGCACTTCTTAGTGTTGACATCATACTTTCTCTACGGGACCTGTACTCTGGAAATAAAGAAACAAATGAATCTCCAACAGAGGAACTGAAGTTTTCAGAAGGTTGCGTAACCATACTATAGATATCCTCACAACATTATGCTGTGTCATCACACCCCATATAGAAAGGCACTTCCACAAAAATGTTCAACATGAGCCCTTTATTTTCATTACTCTTGAAACAGATTTCCATAATGGCACTTGGAGTGGCCACCAAACATTACTTTGCTGAAGCAATTTTGAGAAAACTTATGAAACAATATTCTTTAAATCCACTCTCTGCAAGACCACTGGACAATGAGTGTTGACTTTACTGATAGAAATCATGTTTTGGCTGCAGTTCACATGCCTAGAGACAGATTCTTCCACAGATCTGAAGTGGAATTGTTCCAGTGCTATTCTAGCTAGGGTCCTGGACTACAGGTAAACTTCAGATTTCCCTATCTAATTAGTTGGCTGTCACAACTATGATGTACAACTCTTTGTAGCATGTTCATAGTTACTGAAAGGAGCAGCACAGAAAAGAATGCTTATTAGAAATGTCTGTGAGCTACTCATATTCCTAACATCTGGAGTACAATGTATTAGTAACAAGTGAGTAAATGAGTAACAGAATACAGGAAAATTACAACAGTTATAACATGTTACTAAAGCAACATTAAATACTCTCAAGAATGTGGCATGGTGTGTAGCTAAGTTGACTTATTCACAAGCTCAAGTAGTTTAGAGTAATACCTAAAAAACAGTGAATGGAATTCAGGTATTGCTTTTTTCTATTTGCTTGTTCCTTGTTCTGCTTGATTTATTCCACTTTTCTTCAGAGCCGTTCTGACAGTCAAGATTTTAATATCTCTTAATGGAAAGGGAGAGAGAACTCTGATAGTATTTTAGGTCTCCTACGGGATCTGATGAGTGCATCCTGCTGTTCAGATCACTGTCAACGTGGTACTGTTGGAATGTAGCACACACGTAGAGTCCATCAGGTTTAGAAGGGAGTTTGGAATTAAAGCTGCTGACCACAATTCTCACTGCTTCTAAACTACCAGGCTGGGTAATGCTCTTGTTTCACTTCCTAAACTGAACTGAAAGGAAAACATTTTGGATTACTTGTCCCTCGGACATCTTAAGCAAATAATATCTATCAGCCTGCCAGAACTTCTGAGACAGTCATTGGAATCTGTCCTTGAACAAAGGAGTTCCCACTAATCTTGGTGGAATCCATAGGCAAGATTCTCAGTCAGAACAACTTATAATTTAAAGGAAAATAGAAGAATTATACTAATTTGTACTACCTTAAGAGATACACTATTTATTTGAGACAAAAAATAGTGGTATTTGTTTCTGAAACACTAAGAAGAATCACACAAGGCCAAACTTTTGTTTTGTTTGAATGTTTGAGCCTTTGACCAGCTTCTTTGTGAGCAGAATTGTGGAAAACATCTTCCAGCTCTCAGAGTAGGACACAAAGGAATCCAAATGTTCTAACTGGGTGTTTGCAATGTTTGCTATTTAGATAAGGAAAATACTAGAGAGTTAAATGTGGAAAATACTGAAGAGAGTTTTGGGAGTGCTGGTTAACAGCAGACTCAACAGTAGTCAGCAGTGTGCTCTGAAAGCCAAGAGGCCAAACTGCATCCTAGGGTGCATTTAACACAGCATAACCAGAAAAGGTGATTATCCTGCTGAATTCAGTGTTCATGAAACCTGACCTTGAATACTGTGTGCAGTTTTGGGGCCCACAATTTAAAAAGGGTGTGAAGGTCCTTGAAATAGTCTAGAAGAGGGTAATAAAGCCAGTGAAAGGGATGGAAGGCATGTCCTATGAAGAGCAGCTAAGGATTCCAGGATTGTCTAATGTGGAGAGAGGGAGGCTGACGGACGACCCTGTTGCTGTATACAGCTTCCTGAGGAGAGCATGTGAAGGAGCTGTGGATCTCTCCTCTCTGAGACTCAGTGACAGGACACATGGGAATATTCAAAGATACATCAAGGGAGGTTTAGACCTGGCATTAGGAAGCATTTCTTTACCCAGGTGGTAGTCAAAACACTGAAACAGGCTTTCTAGAGATGTGATCAATATCCCAGGCCTCTCTGTAAGACACACTTGAACAATGCCTTTAATAACATTGCTTAACTTCTGGTCATCCAGATTGGTCAGGCAGTTAGACTGTCTGATTATTGTAGGATCCTTCCAGCTGAAATATTATTCTATTCCTCTTCCCCTTCCCCATGCTCTTTCCCTCCCTTTTTCTTTTCCCCTTCCCTTCCCTCTCCTCCTTCCTCTTACCTTTGTTGAAAATTATAATTTTCTTAATGGCTTACTGTACATATGGATCAGTTTGCATTTTTTCTTATTCAATGAAAGGCCACAGAATGCTTTCACAAAACTGCATTGAAGACAGAACTCCAGTGTTTCTGAAAACACCATGATATAAGTGTAACCGTGGCAGCACGACATACGACGTCAAGCATCAAAAAGGGCATTTACACATATTCTGATTGGCATCTACAGTAATATATAATATGGTAAACCTGACACCACAGAGCAGGATAAAATATTATAATAAGAAAACTGATTGATGAGTTAATGACTGCACAGCAGTTTTAAATATGAAACATTGCAAGTGTGGTGGGAAGAAAGCGTTTGGAATGGCATGACAAGTATAAGCTGAGACTGAAAATTACACTTCCGATGAAGTAATGTATTTGTTAGACTGTAAAATTTATAGTTACAGGATGGATCACAGGATATCAGGGGTTGGAAAGGACCCGAGGAGATCATGGAGTCCAACCCCCCTGCCAGAGCGAGACCACACAATCTAGCACAGATCACAGAGGAACACATCCAGACAGGCCCTGAAAGTCTCCAGAGAAGGAGACTCCACAACTTCTCTGGGGACCCTGTCCCAGTGCTCTGGGACCCTTACAGGAAAGAAGTTCCCCCTTGTGTTGAGGTGGAACATGCTGTGCTGCAGCGTCCAGCCTTTGCTCCTTGTCCTATCCCAGGGAGCAATGAGCAGAGCCTGTCCCCCCACTCCTGAGCTGTTTATTAACATTTATTAAATCCCCTCTCAGTCTCCTCCAGACTAAACAGCCCCAGGTCCCTCAGCCTCTCCTCATCAGACATTCCCTCCAGTCCCCTAATCATCCTCGGTCACCGAGGGACAGCCAGAAGCCTGCACAGACGTCGGAAGGGCAGTGAGAGACGTGTGGAGTCCTTCAGTCTGTCCCCAACTCACCGCAGGGCGTGAGGGAAGTAGGCCGCAGTTTGAACAACTCCCACCACAGCGAGGTAACAGCTGACACTGCTGTCGCCATCTCGACAGTTCTTTCATGTTGATTCCAGTTATTGTTATGGTCAAACATTTTCTAGTGATCTGTTGAAGAAATGGTCTGTTGTCAATTGCAATATATCTAGAATAAGCTTTGCTCATTAGTTAAACACAACAGTATTCCTTTGAAAGCCAGTGATGGGTTTCCTTGAAGTGTGTCTGTAATAACACCTCACAGCAGCAACCTTCTGCTTTCAGCAGATTACTGGAGTGATGGGAAGCTTCGTGGGAATCCTTGACTCTGGATCTAGAGAAACCGAATCTGTCTAATGGAGTGAATTCTGTTGAGTAGATAAAAAGCCATTATATAAACATCCTCTAGAATATTGAATTTGTAATCCAATGGAAGGAACAGGGAATGAAAGCAGAAATAACATAGAATTTTTTTCGTCATAGAATCAACCAGGTTGGAACAGACCTCCAAGACCATCTAGTCCAACCTAGCACCCAGCCCTGCCCAGTCAACTAGACCATGGCACTACGTGCCTTATCCAGTCTTCACCTCCACACCTCTAGGGATGGCAACTCTACCACCTCCCTGGGCAGCCCATTCCAATGGCAAATCACTCTCTCTGGGAAGAGCTTCCTCCTAACATCCAGCCTAGACCTCCCCCAGCATAACTTGAGACTGTGTCCCCTTGTTCTGTTGATGGTTGCCTGGCAGAAAAGACTGACCTCCATCTAGCTACAACCACCCTTCAGGTAGTTGTAGACAGCAATGAGGTCTGTCCTGAGCCTCCTCTTCTCCAGGATAAACAACCCCAGCTCCCTCAGCCTCTCCTCATAGGCCTTGTGCTCCAGGCCCCTCACTAGCTTTGTCTCCCTTCTCTGGACACATTCCAGTATCTCAACATCTCTCTTGAATTGAGGAGCCCAGAACTGGACACAGAACTCAAGGTGTGGCCTGACCAGTGTTGAGTACAGGGGCAGAATAACCTCTCATGTCCTACTGGCCACACTGTTCCTGATCCAGGCCAGGATGCCACTGGCTCTCCAGGCAACCTGGTCACACTGCTGGCTCATATTCAGCTACTATCTACCAGCAGCCCCAGATCTCTTTCTGCCTGGCTGCTCTCCAGCCACTCTGTCCCCATCAGACAGGCATTTAAATGATACAATTGAGGAATAGTGATCTTCAGAACAAAGGTTTCCAGACTAGCAAATTAGCAACTTTTCACACGATATTACAATCTCCAGATTGAAGCAAGAATTAAAATGATTGCTGAAGACTCGCTATCTTCTGCACTAACACGTCGCTAGCAGGACCTCGGCAGTAGCAAGAAAAATGAATGTGTTTTAGTAGTACTGTGCAACCTTCTGCAAGAGTCATGGAAATTATCGTTATGGAATATAATTCTATACAATATGGAGCTAATATGATTTAAAGTCTTGCTTCTTAGTTTTTATTAATAGTAAATTACAGTTAGAACTGACAGCATTGTCTTTATTAAAGTTGCCAAACTCTGCATTACAAGAAGCTATTATCAGACTTCAAATACTTTCCAAATGGATTATTTGTTTACCACTCCATTCTGGGTTTCCTTCCCAGGCTGGGTATTTCTGGGAAGTTTCAGACAAAATTGTTTTCTCCTTATTACTTTCTGGTAATATTTTCTTTCACAGGCTGTGTAGCTCTTTTTTTCTGAATGGATTTTTGGCAGTCCAACAAGGTGTGGTTACTACTGTCCCACAAAAATAAACATGAACAAAGCCAAGGTAGAAGGATTTATAACAGCTCTTTCTTCTGAGGAACATGCCTGAGTGTCTGTTGTAGGCAGCTTTTTTGGAAGACTTAGTCCACAACTCACCAGACTGTATGTGTACCAGATGCAGCCCTACTACAGTAAGAGACTGGGTTGCTGCTGGCTTTCATCCTCAAGTGCCAGTAATGCAGAGGCCAGACCACAGAGGTATGACCTAGAAAACATTGTCTCCATCATACATCTGCACTGGGCTCCATGAGATTGCAAAGCTCACGTTGAAATTGTGCTTTGTTCAGGCTCTTAAAATGTGATTTTTATACTATTAGCTGAGATTAAACCATCATAGGTATGGGAGTTATGAATAAACACACTCATATTTTCTGGTTGCAAGGAGGACATGCTCCCTCCCAGTGAACAGGCACTGGTAGAACTCCTAGCCTAGAATCATAGAATCATAGAATCAGTCAGGCTTGGAAGGGACCACAAGGATCTGTCTCTGTCCATGTCACTGACAAAGATGTTGAACAAGACTGGTCCCAGGACTGACCCCTGAGGTACTCCATTTGTCACTGGCCTCCACTTGGACATGGACCTATTGACAGCCACTCGTTGGGTGCCTGTTCAGTGGTCTTTTCAGCTGCCTTCATAGATATATATTTGTAGAATTATTTTTTGTTTTGAAATTAGAGCTGTTTGCAGTTTAATAGGAAAGATACCTTGAAAAGACTTCTATATGTGTCTGCTCTGGTCTCTTTAATGTGGCTTAAGTTGCATCCCAGTCTTACATAAACTCTATCTTCATTGTCCTCCAGATGGGCAGTAAATCTGAACACAGGGGAGAGGTTCTCAGATGCTTTAAGTCATCACGAATCCAGATGAAGTAGCTTGTGCTAAGGGTTATGTACTCCAGGGATCATAAAGCTTTAGCTCCTGTAAATTATATACACAGTCATGGTAGTTACTTGGGCACTCTGGCAGGGTGGGGAAAATCAAAAGCAAGGGTGCCCAAGCTGGAATGCTGTAATAGACAGTGCAAGAGAATTGTAGTATTTAGTCATTAATAATCACTCCTAAGAAGATGTATTAAAGACTTATACTGCTGTGTGCCAGTTAAGATTTTAGCCCAAGAATGGAAAAATAAATGGATTAAAACTTAGAATAAAAATTCACCTTGATTTTCCATAACCACATCACTTATCTACTTTGTTCTTCTGATAAGAAAGTCTGGGTTGTGGGTGTTTTTTTTTTTTGCATAAAAGAAATACATATGTTTAAGATGTCTGAATTTCTCTAGGGGATTGGAAAACATTGTAAATATGAGCTAGACTGGAGAAGATGCACACAAAGTACAGAAGGACAGCTCATGACAGAGCTGCCCTGGAAAGAGAAAGATTATCTAAGTGGATCACACTGAAATCTTATTTAATTTAATGTTTTCACAGTCACCTGTATTGCTCTAGTGACATTTGCCTATGACAGAGACATGGGAGGTATAGCACCTATATATTAGGGACACAGAGTGGGGTTTGAGTACAGCTGGGAACCTGATATGTGCGCTCCACTTTTGAAATACCATAGGCAGTGACTTAAAAATGTTTCTTGTTGCTTACTCAAACACAAATCAAATGTGTTTGAAAAAGTAGCCGTATGAATAAAAGAGTGCTTTGGTTTCCATGCTCCTGTTCTGTGAAACTCCAGACTGTATCAATATCTAACATCAAGACTGAGCAAAACTAACAATAAATCAAATTAAGCTGTGATTCTCATTCAGAATAATGAAAAATGTGTTCAGTCATTAGCTCTTTCATCCAGACTTGTGAACAGCTGGACTGAGTGGAAGAGGATTTTTGAGATGAACCTCAGAGAGGTAACTGACTTTCATTCTAGAAGCACACATTTGATAAAGTACCAAGGATATCTTCAGAGCCTATGTATATAAATGGTGAGCAAGCTTAATAGACCAAAATAAACAGGGTTTTTTTGGGGGGAGGGGCTGATTACTTAAGATACTGAAGAAAAATATTTTTTCCTCATTATAAAAATTAGGAACAGGATAATAAATATGAAATCTCTAATAAAAGACTGTACAATCAGGGGTATGAATTACTTACTGAAGGGCACTGTGTGGATGATCACAGAAAAGTAACAGTGGAGGGAAATGTAAGAAAGTTGTTGGAAGTTGAAGCAGTGGAAAAAATTGGCTAACATGAGGCAGCAGTGTGCCCAGGCTGCCAGGAGAGCAAATGGCATCCTGGCCTGGATCAGGAACAGTGTGACCATTAGGACAAGGCAGGTTATTCTACCCCTGTATTCAACACTGGTCAGGCCACACCTTGAATACTGTGTCCAGTTCTGGGCTCCTCAATTCAAGAGAGTTGTTGAGATACTGAAACGTGTCCAGAGAAGGGAGACAAAGCTGGTGAGAGGCCTGGAGCACAAGGCCTATGAGGATAGGCTGAGGGAGCTGAGAGTGTTTATCCTGGAGAAGAGGAGGCTCAGGGGTGACCTCACTGCTCTGTCTACAACTATCTGAAGGGAGGTTGTAGCCAGGTGGAGTTTTGTCTCTTCTCCCAGGCAACCAGCAATAGAACAAGGGGACACAATCTCAAGTTATGCTGGAGGAGGAATAGGCTGGATGTTAGGAGGAAGTTCTTCACAGAGAGAGTGATTGGCATTGGAATGATCTGCCCAGGGAGGTGGTGGAGTCGCCTTCCCTGGAGGTGTTGAAGAAAAGCCTAGATGAGGCACTTAGTGCCATGGTCTAGTTGACTGGACAGGGCTGGGTGGTACGTTGGACTGGATGATCTTGGAGGTCTGTTCCAACCTGGCTGATTCTATGATTCTATGATCCATCCAAAAGCAGATGGAAACACTGCCAGGATCAAGCAGGAGGTAAAGGGAGAGAGCTGACTAGCAATCCAACACTTTCATGACAAAGAAACAATTGTGGATGCATGGGAAAGAGTCACGCATATGAAGGACACAGATGCACTATACTTGCTTTCACATGGACATTATCTTACAAAAGAAAAGGAATGCTCGGCATTGAGGAAGATAAGCATGAAATGTCACAGGTAGTTTGTTTGCATAAGCTTGTCTCTAGGCAAATCAAAACTATAGAACAGAAACATTTGCACTGATGTTACAGCACTCCTTTAGGCTCATGTTGTAAAGAAATAGAGCAGCTGTGACTGTAGAACTACCTTCATAATTCTGAAGGATATGCATTAGCAATTCAGAAATTTCCTTTCAGGTAGCTATTTTTTAACCATTTCACAGATTTCTTCTCTGTGGCATTTTGGACACCATTGCCTACTTGAAGAATAGGAATTACACAGATTTCAGGTTTGTGCAATCCTGGAACAAGTTTAGTCACATCCCTTTGAGACACTGATGCTGCTCAACAAATCTTGGACTGTCTGGATTTACCAAAGAAAGAAACATCCCAACCATTTGGGTACCTAATTTGCAATGAAAGAAAGCACTGCTAATTAAGAAATAACAACATGTTTTACGTTTCAGTTAATCTAAGTAAATACTATGAATTAAGCACATAACAAAGCCTGGACCTGGGCTGAGGCTTTAGAACTAAGTCATTCTCCAGAAATCATTGGGTTTTAATGTTGCTTATTCTAAGGACACCCTTCTGAGAGGTCACTTTCCTGGGAGGAAAATCACCACAGAAGTAAGTGTTCCACAATCAAAGGACAGAGAGGAAGGTCATACTAGATAGGAAATAGCTGAGTTTGAAACAGGGTTGTAATATGAAGACTCAGGCTTTATAGCTTACACCAGTTATCCCCCACATTCCTACTAATAGGAACTGATGTGCTGTAGGCAATAGAAAGAAGGAGGCTCTGAGAGGGAAGAAGTGGAGATAAAAGGAAAGAAATATTGAGGAACAACTCCATGTATATTAAATTCTGGGGGAGGTTGTTACATAGATGCAAAGTTTAAACATTTTAACAAAAACCAGGCCACTCACTGATCTCCTTGCACCAGTGTGAGAACCTTGGTGTTCTGATACCTCTTAAAGTATTTGATGAGAGACTAATAGCCTGACAGGCTAACACTTCACTTCCTTCCAATTAGGAGACTTTAAGATCAAAGCCAAGGTCCTCCACTCAGCAAGGGCTTACTTGAATGAATTATAGAGAATAAATCCAGTAGTTTCTTGTTTTTTTCCCTCACAGAGACAGTCCAGCATAGGCTTTAATAAGACGTTTGAGGTCAAAAGGTTCAGATTCCTCACTGTGAGCACTAGGAAGCTGCCAGAGTGTTTCAGTATGTATGGTGTTTGTAATGCAATCAGACAAAGCTGAAAACTCTGTTACACAGTGTCATGTGGCTGACATCCTTTTGGGTTGCTCTCCTGTACAGTTAGCAGTAAAGAGTCCATGGGACTTTCAGCGTGCTACAAATCTTCCATGTTGCCATTTTAGCCTGTTGAAGCAAATAATGCTTTTGCCACCATTAGTTTTTGGCTGGAAGGAGGGATGTGGCAGTGGCTTCCTCTAGGGGATTGTGTCAGTTGTTTAGGTGTCAGCTGGTAACAGATCTCAAGGACTCAGAGGTCTTCAATGAGAAATTATAATTAACATTATTTGACTTGCTAAGCTCAAATTCCTGGCAGATCCTAAAAACATCTACCATAAACTGTTCTGACCCTACCTATGTCATCAGCAAAGCAAAAAAAATATCAACACGGCCTTGAGATAAGCATAAAGGATGCTTTGTTCCTTCTTTTGCTCAAAAAGCTTTTTAGGTGCATGATATTTTTCTCCTGTGTGTAATATCTAACTTCCCCCCCGCCTACAGTTAGGACTGGATCTCTGCTCCTTTCAGCAACAGCTTTTTTCCTGAAAGAGTTTATAGGAAGTGCACATATCATTCACTTTAACATCCATTCCACACAGAACAGCCACATAACTGACTGTAGTATAGCAATTGTTTGCTGGAATAGACTGAGAAAGAAAAGAGGTGAAGGAAACAACTGTTCAATCACACAAGGGACAGGAGTCACCTTGCTTTGTTTTAAGTCCTATGTGGTGAAAGGAGATCATCATCCACTGAGAGCAGCCCTGCAGAAAAGGTCTTGAGGATATTGGTGGATGAGAATCACAGAACCATCCAGGCCAGAAATGACCTCTGAGATCATCAAATCCAGCGAACTGGAAGCTGGACATGAGTCAACAATGCACACTTGCAGGCCAGAAGGCAAATCACATCCTGGGCTTCATCAAAAGAAGCATGACCAACAGACTGAGAAAGGTGATTTTGCCTCTAGATTCTGCTCTAGTGAGACCTCATCTGTCTATCTCTGGGGTCCTCAACACAGTTTCTACAGTACAATGTCTCTATCTCAATAATCACCACATATTTAGGTAAAAATTGTTCATGTAATATATTCTGTGCCTTGTGTTTTTAACTCCACTAATAGCATCCTCTAATTACTGCAAGATCAAAAATACTTTTTTTCCCTCACTCCTGTCAACCCAAACCAATACACTCAAATTGCTCTAAAATTCTGTTTTCTCCAGTTCTTTATGACTCATTGCTTTCTTTCATTTTTTCCCTTCCCCCCAACCTTCTTTCCCTTTTGCAACTTAATTGTTTCTCTTTCCTCCTTATTTTTTTATGTGAAGAATAGAAATGAAACAAAATTATTGTTTTCATTTTTTTAAATTTACAATTTAAGAGAGTGTTTAAAGGCAGTCAAAAGGGTAAACTGTCCCTGAAGGATAAACCTTCAACATGAGGAATTTAGCCTTGAAAATACTCTTGGCAGTGCATGACTCATTCACTGTTGACACATCCATGAAATTTAGCTTCCAGTAACTTGTATCACAGATTATCTCAAGGATATGTCAGGCCAAATACAAGGAAAGCCTTAGTAAGTGTGCTTGAATGTTGGAAATGATATCTGCTGTACACAGAATAGGAAGAAATAATAATAATAATAGTTATTATTATTTTAAAGAAAAATGTAGCTTCTGTGTTCTTATTGACACAAAGGTCTTGCATGTCTGCTTCTTTGTAACCAATTAAAAATGACTGTGTGTAATTCATAGGAATTCATCACCGATGTGGCTTCTGCATAGAGGTCAAGCTTCCACCTCCTGTGAACCACTTTTGTTGGATGAAAACCGAGACAAAGTTCCAGCCCTTTGAAATTCAAAATGCATGTAGTCATGAAGTGGTCTCAATACAGATCTTTTTTTTTATTGTTGAGGATCCTTAAAATGAGGTGAGTCCATAAGTCCTTAAAGACTTCTTTTCTCAACTACTATTTCTTTAAAGTTTCTTCCCTGGAGGTGTTTAAGGCCAGGCTGGATGAGGCCTTGAGCAACCTGCTCTAGTGGGAGGTGTCCCTGCCTATGGCAGGGGGTTGGAGCTGGATGATCCTTGAGGTCCCTTCCAACCTAAACCATTCTATGATTCTATGATTCTTGGTGCAAACACAAATTAAGTTCCAACAACACTTCCATATTTTTCATCAATCTTTAAATGTACATCTTAACTCTCTTGATTTATTCTTCATACCTAGAAACATTTTCAGTTTGTATCTACTCATAAAAAAGAAGTGTAGATAAGTGAAGCATATGCAATGATAAGGAATGAAAGAAGGCTCCTACATGTAATATAAGAATAGAATAGAATAGAATGGAATAGATTAGAATAGAATAGAATAGAATAGAATAGAATAGAATAGAATAGAATAGAATNCCAATGCCAATCACTCTCTCTGTGAAGAACTTCCTCCTAACATCCAGCCTATACTTCCCCCGGCACAACTTGAGGCTGTATCCCCTTGTCCTGCTGCTGGTTGTCTGGGAGAAGAGACCACCCCCCACCGGGCTACAACCTCCCTTCAGGTAGTTGTAGACAGCAAAAAAACTGTATGCATTGCAAAGAATTCAATCTAATCACAGAATCATAGAATCAACCAGGTTGGAAGAAACCTCCAAGATCATCCTTTCCAGCCTTGCACCCAGTCCTGTCCAGTCAACTAGACCATGGCACTAAGTGCCTCATCCAGTCTTTTCTTGAACACCTCCAGGGATGGTGACTCCACCACCTCCCTGGGCAGCCCGTTCCAATGACAAAGAAAAAAAATAACATGAATATCATATGCTTTTTACTGTATAAGCAAAGAAATCTTATAAAAAAATATTCATACAGTCACCCACTAGTGGAATAAATGCTGTCCTTTAATAACTATAAAGTAGTAAATCTCAACTTCAAGGCAAATTAAGAAAAAGCTTTCTTTCTCAGGGTTTACTTTTTTAAAATGAAAAGGACATTTCCCACAGGTAATAAATTTTTGAATTAAGAATTCTCAATTAAGATTTTCCTGTGCTTTTGCAGTCTTGTATGATCGTAGATAAGACTCACTGAATTTGCCATGTATGTACTTTTTTGGTGAAGTAAGGACTGTGTGGTACTATAACAACCAGATAATGTTTATCTGATAACCATTAATTTCCATCTGTGTCTACAAGGCTTTCACTTCAACAAAAATTAACAAGATAAATTGAAAGTAGGCTACCAATAAATCTTCTGTAGGAGTCACCTTATGATGATCACACATATGGCAAAATCTATGGAAGCACTTTTGCCTGTTTTCAGTACACTATGCAAGTCAGTCTAAGCAAGCTTTTTTATTTTGCTCCTTGATGTGGCTGAACAAAAGATCATCCTGAGTATTATTTGCAGTCCATTTCCATACTAATCACATTATTCCAGAAACTCAGTCTATATTCACTTGTCAGTCCCCACTGGTGAAAGACAATTTTATTATGTAAAAAAAAATGGACATCAGAATATTGTTTTTGAAGTGTAGTGAAACGATTTAATAACAATGTATCTTCATATTTCCTAAATGATTTTAAAACCTTAATGCACTGCAGGGGTCTGCCTCTGCGGCATAATGAAATGGGACAGTTCAGATTGCGACCTGCTGTGTGAGGTTCCCCCCAAGTACGGAGCAGCATGACAGTTCTATCTCCTTTTCTTTTTATCTTTCTTTCCCTCTTCAAGTCCTGGGTAATATTCTTGAGGAAGGGAATGTCACTCAGTATCTCATACATCCAGCTGGTGATTGATTTACATTGAGCTAAAATTAAGTACTTCTTAGAAGTAAATCTACTGCTATAGTTTGATTATGAAAGTCACCAAAAGATTCAGTATATAGCTCTGCTACGCCATTGGATGTTTAGTAGAAATGTTAGCCATTTACTTTTTATAAGGAGCAAATTGGTCTCTAGACACACACCCCCATGATATACAGGTATTAACATCTAGCTAGTCATCTAGTTAAACATATATTTAGTGACAAACTGGGAGAAAAAGGGATGTGCACACACATGCTTTTAAATATACTGCTAATTTGATCATTTTACATTGTCTGAGTACAGCAGCCACAAGAGAAAAATGTGTGCAGGAAAGGTGTAAACAATGTGAAATAACTTCACAAGAATTTGAGCAGATCTCACAACTACAAACCTTGAGGTTGATCTTTTTACATTTAAAGTTTCTAACGCTCACTGTATTACAACTATTTTTTTCTTTATGTCCTTTGAGTGTAATCCTGGAGGCTTCTTTTACCTGTTGTTGTAGTCTGGACAAAGCACAAGTAACATCCTAAATAAAAGTAAATATAGTCCTAGAGAAAATGCTTGCTGATCAATAGAAGCCATGAAGTGAGAAAGCAAGAACAGTTGCACCTGGAAAAGAGTTTAGCAGGAATAGTGAGGAGGTAATACTGGCAGATTATGTCAGTTTACCAAATTGTCTCATTGTAACTTTGCCCAGAGGCAAGAGTCCATCTGCATCTACTAAAAAAAGAAATAGCATTGAATTTGAGATGTTGTTTTGCTGAAGTGATCTGAAACACCAGCGCTGGGTTAAGTCTGGAACTAAGATCTGCTAAGGACTGCACAAATTCCAAACAAGGGGAAAATTTTACCTCCAAACTGTAGGTAGCCTTGACTAGACATTGAGAGTAACCATAGTTTCTCCTAACTTTATGCCATAAATTTCTGCATCTCCTAGGGTTCTGTTTCAATCAAATCTTCTGGGCATTTCTCAGACCTCTTTTAGATTTATACTTAGGTATGAGACAGATTGTACCATATTAGTGACAATTTCTCTTCATCAATAGAGAGGCAGCCTGAGGTGATTGTCTAGTGTGAGGATGGATGAATCTCTACCCCTTTGTCCCTAGAGCAGTGCTGCAGATGAATTAGTATCACTGCCAACATATGCTGTAACAGAGTTGCATCACTACATGAGTATTAATAAGGTAGGTGGTTCTACTCTGTGGAAGATGAATACATGCCTTCAAAACAAGAATGATTTTTTATCTGAAGATGAGCTAAAAGTTATTTTAAGTTATATCTTATTTTATGCTGAACAGTATCACAGAATCATAGAATGGTTATGGTCGGAAAGACCTCTAAGATTATCAAAGCCAATCTTCTACCCAAAACCTCAAAAATTTCCATTTATTTCAAACTTTAACTCAGTTCCTTGGATAATTATAGATATTCCATCATGCATTCTTTGCCAGTCTTTTGTACACAGTTCCTTTTATAGGACTGAGAACTAGCTGTGTTGGAGATATCGTAGAATCATAGAATCAACCAGGTTGGAAGAGACCTCCAAGATCACCCAGTCCAACCTAGCACCCAGCCCTAGACAATCAACTAGACCATGACACTAAGTGCCTCATCCAGTCTTTCTTCAACACCTCNGTAGGTTAGTAGGTAACTGTGTGAGTTAAGGGAAAGCTTGGGGATGTTGTCTATCTAGACTTTAGTAAAGCCTTTAACGTTCTTTTCCACAGCATTCTCCTGAAGAAACTGGCACCTCATGACTTGAATGGACACATGTTTTGCTGGGTAAAAAAATGGCTGGATGGCAGGGCCCAAAAACTGGTGGTGAATGGAGTTGATGGTCACACAGGTGGTGATCTCCATGGCTCAGTTTTGAGGTCAGTTCTCCTTCATACCTTTAACAATGATCTGGACAAAGGGATTGAGAGAATCCTCAGTAAGTCTACAGGCAATACTAAGCTGAGTGGGAGTGTAGATCTGCTAGAAGATAGGGAGACTCTGCAGAGACATTGGGACAGGCTGGATCAGTTGGCTGAGGCCAGTGGTATGACATTTGGGGTTGGAGCTGGATGATCCTTAAGGTCCCTTCCAACCTAAACCATTCTATGATTCTATGATTCAATAAGGCCAGCTAACAGGTCCTAGACAATTTGATCAGAGGTTTGAGCAAGAGGCTTGGGGAAAGCTGCCTGACAGAAAAGTACCTGGGAGTCTTGGTCGACAGCTGGCTGAATATGAGCCATGAGTGTGCCCAGGTGGCCAAGAAGGACAATATCTTGGCATCTTTTAGAAATAGGTGTGGCCATCAGGACTAGGGAAGTGATTGTCTCCCTGTACTTGACACTGGTGAGGCTACATCTCAAGTATTGTGTTCAGTTTTGTGTTCCTCATTACAAGGAAGATACTGAGGTGCAGGAGGGTGCCCAAATAATGACAAAGAAGATGGTGAAGCGTGTCACAAGACTTACTGGGATTGTTTAGCCTGGAGAAAAAGAGGCTGAGGAGAGACCTTGCTCTCTACAACTACGTAAAAGGAAGTGGTAGAGAGTTGAGTGCCAGTCTTGTGCCAGGTAATGAGTAGAAATGGTCTGAAGTTGCACCAGAAGAGGTCTTATATCGGATGTTAGGAAACTTTTCTTCACTGAAAGGGGTATCAAGTATTGGAACAGGCTATCTCTGGAGGTGTTTAAAATACATATAGATGTTACCCTTAGGGACATGACTTGGCACTGTTACCAGTTGGATCTCAGGTCTTTTCCAACAAAAGTGATTCTGTAACTTCTTTATCACAAAGTGATACACTTTCTAATGTTCATTGGTGGTAGGCACATATCAAAAGGAATGTGATCCATGTTGTTTTATTTCAATTTTGAAATTACTTAATATTTTATTTGTCTTTCAAATGCTGTTCCACCTGGGCTGTTGATGGAGGAAGAAATTTAAAAGCCCACATCCTTCTGAGGTGCTGAAATAAACCTATTAAAGTCCAAGTAATAAAAAAACTTGAGTTTGATCATATCTGACCACTAACAGGAATACAAAGAGTAAAGATAATTCATCTCCAAACTGTGATCTGAAGACCAGGGTTCTTTCCACATGTATTTGAAGAGATGAACAAGAGGTATCTGTGTAATCAGTTACCTCTTTATATGCAGCATGTATTTAAAGTTGTGGGTTTTGTTAGCTTTTGTTTGTTTGTTGTTTTGGGGGGGTTGGGGGTTTTTTTTTGGAGTTTTTTTGGTTAGGTTTTGTCTGTTTAGGTTTTTTGATTTTGTTTTTTTGGGGGGGGGTTGTGGAGTTTTGGGGGGCTTATGGTTTTTTTGGGGGGGGCTGTTTTTTAGTTTTTTTTGGTTGGTTGGTTGGTTCGTTGGGGTTTTTTTGAGTGAAGGCTAATAGGAGACAAAATGCCTTAATTTGCAAGCATGGGCACAAATTATTTCAGCTATCAGGAACTGGATTCCTTCTAACTAGCTGGACCATAGGTTGAGATGTCTGACATGCAAATACAGACATAGCCAGCTTCCCCTGAATTTAACAAGAAATTACAAATGAGGTGCTTCACCCGACTTTAGATATCAACTGCACTTTAGAAGGGTGACTCGCCTATTGCAGGCTCACAGGATGTTAGGGGTTGGGAAGGACTGAAGGAGATCATCAAGTCCAACCCCCCTGCCAGAGCAGGACAATGCTATCTAACACAGATCACTGAGGAACACATCCGGACAGGCCTTGAAAGTCTCCAGAGAAGGAGACTACACAACCCCTCTGGGGAGCCTGTTCCAATGCTCTGTGACCCTTACAGTAAAGAAGTTCCCCCTTGTGTCGAGCAGAATTTCTTTTGCTGCAACTTACACCCATTGCTCCTTGTCCTATCACAGGGAGCAAGTGAGCAGAGCCTGTCCCCTCCCTTCTGGCCACCCCTCAGATACTTATAAACATTTATCAAATCCCCTCTAAGTCTTCTCTTCTCCAGACTAAAAAGCCCCAGGTCCCTCAGCCTCTCCTCATAAGCCATGCCCTCCAGTCCCCTAATCATCCTCCTAGCCCTCTGCTGGATCCTCTCCAGCAGATCCCTGTCCCTCTTAAAGTGGGAAGCCCAAAACTGAACATAATATTCAAAATGGGGTCTCATCAGGGCAGAGTAAAGTGGGAAGAGAACCTCCCTTGATCTGCTGCACACACTCTTCCTAATACACCCCAGGATCCCATTGGCCTTCTTGGCCACAAGGGCACAATGCTGTGCCGTGGTTAACTTGTTATCCAACAGGACCCCCAGGCCCCTCTCCACAGGGCTTTCCAGAAGATTAGAGGCAAATGAAGGTGACTACCCCTCAAATGAGTGTATTTGCATAGAATAACAGGGTTTTAAAGTAGAGAAAATAAAATCAACCTTCTCAAGCTGACAAAGCCCTGGTTAACGATACTGCAGGATAGCAGAATTGGGTCTTGTAAAAGATGGCTTTTGCAGAGTTGGTAAGTAAAGGTGTTGTCAGAGGAGGCAGCGTGGGTACACAGCTGGAGATTTCCTAGAGGGTACGAAAGTAATTCCCTGCTCAGATCCAGCACATTCAGACAGGATCAGATAAGGAAGCAATCGGTATGTTCACACCTGCTAACATCCAAACTATCTGCTAACTGCTGACACAAACCTTCTATCTTTCTACTGAGACACCAAGATAAATTCAGAGGAAATGGAGCTGTACAGAAAAAAAAAAAAAAGCTCTACTCTTTGCTAAATTGAATGATTCCTCCAGGCTCTGACCAACAGTTTGAGGTCAATGTAAGCAGGAAAGACAAAAGAGGTCCCTCAGGGATTACTCAGGAGCTAAAATAGAAAATTTGCTCAGCTGTTTATCACCTGGCTTTGACCTGTCAAGCTCTTTAATTTCTTGCCCTATTTTTTTTTTTGGTAACAATAAGAAGGCAATGAGGGATTTGGCAGTGAATGAAAGGGAATTAATCTTCCTAACATTTTGTTTGTGGCACTCTGGGGCATTTCCTTTGGAGTCAGATCCTTAGGCTAGTTGTTGGTTTGGTGTTGTTTTTTTTTTTGGTGGGTTTTGGTTTTGTGGGTATTTTTCTTTTTTTCTTGTATTGCACTACACTCATGAGCAGGGAGTGGCAAATACTGCGTATGTTTGTAAAGTGTGACTAGGGACAGGTTTTACCTGTGATTCTTTTTCGCTATTCCTTCCAAATAAGCACATCAAAAGCTTTTTCATTTTCTTTTTATTCCTACCTCTTTTTTTTTCCCCCTTTAGCAAATCTGTTATCATTGAATAGACTGATCTTATAGGATGCCTGAAATCTTCCTCTCACAGAGATACTGCAACAGAAGCAGGTGCTTGGCATCTCTCAGGATCAAATCCTAAAATGCTAGTTGCCATGGTGACTGAATGTGAAAGAACAATAAAGAGCTGTTTATCAGGGAAACTTATCAGCAGGGCTCGACAAAGCACCACAAAACTGTAATTAGGGTTGCATTGAAACACAGCTTTATTTCTGCAGATAACAACCTTTGCGTTTGATTTCTTACTGATGTTATCCCTTGTATATCTCTTGCATCCCTTGTGTAAGATCCCACACAAACTTTAATTAGATTATAGCATAGCAGGCAAAAATTAGCATTTTGAAAAATCCATGAAAACCAAAGCTGCAAAACTGCATGCAAATGGCTGCATAGCAAACGATGCTTTGAGAAGCAAAGTGCTTTTGAAATAGCCTGCACACCCAGAGTTGCTCTATTCCACAGCGCTCTGGAGAGGATTGTGACAGTGTAGCTCACGGTTTTGGATGCAAGGAATCTCTTCATATTGGATTGAAAGCACAGTTCGTTAAATGGTACACAAGAGTCCTGTTCATAAATATTGCTTGGTATATTTTGCTGTTAGCATTCTAGTTTCTTGTGTGGCTAGTCGTAGTCATAGCTGACAAGTTAAAACAGATACTGTTAATAGTAGTAATCGGTGTTGCCTTGGCAGCTCTGTGTCTTGAATGAATTCAGAGGTGCATTGTGGAAAGCATTTCACAAATGCCTGTGAAGGGAAGGTCTTTACACTGACGAGCTTTTGCATTAATTAAGCAAAACAGATGGTGCCGGAGGGGAAACAAAGGCACACAGAGGTGAAGCATCTTTGCTCACAGCTGATCAGCGGCGGCTTTTAAACAGTTGCCCTCAAACTGTTAGGACTCTGAACCGTCAGTCACCAGTGCAAATCCTTGTGCACCTTGAGCGTTCGGCTGAAACATCATGTGTATGATGCGGCTCTTCAGATCCGTGATCATAGAATCAACCAGGTTGGAAGAGACCTTCAAGGTCATC
>WAAF01019280.1:427079-444658 GCA_013400475.1 Tricholaema leucomelas
TTCTATTCCTGCCATGGTCTAGTTGACCGGATAGGGCTGGGTGATAGGTTGGACTGGATGATCTCAGAGGTGTCTTCCAACCTGGTTGATTCTAAGATTCTAAGATCAATACTCTTACATGGACACACAGAGATTGCACACTGAATGAAATTTCACTGTTCTGTCACTGCATTCAGAACGATGGCAGCAGATTTCTTCAGTTCAGCAGTTGAGTGTGGAGTACCTTGTCGGTTCTATGCTGGGTTATATAGTGAAAAAAAGTCATGGTTAAAACAAAATTTAAAAATATATAAAATTTAAAAGTGTAAACCAAAATGTATTCAGATAAAATTATTTTTCTAAGGATGGCACAAATGCAGCATTGATCCTCACTGCTCTCCCACAAACTATTTTTTTGTGCATCTGTTGTCCTTTTTTTCCTGCGAATTTGGTTGCTTCTTCAAACTTTCATGCAAGTTGTTCACCAATGTGACTCCCAGGCCTGGAGAAGAGATTGAGAATTGATAGCAGCCTCTCTGTCAGTGTAATGTTTGCATTAGTTAAATATGAAACATCAACTCTGCTGCTTTTAGGTTTCAGTAGCAATAGATATTGACCTGAGAATAAATAATTCTGCTGAACATGTGAAACACATCTTTTGTGAATTGTGTAAACTCTGCTTTTTTATATGGAGAAGAAATGAATCATCTGTGCTTCCAGGCAGCACTCCTGGGCAATAGATAGGAAATGATTTTCTAAGAAGCAAAAAATATGTCCTTTGAACTTTCAGATCTCAGCTGTTTTCACTACCATCTCAATGTAAATCCATTGCCCATGCTTTGGTATGTTGCTGGTGGATGATACAGGAGAAGGGCAAACTTTTTGAAGTGATGTAACTTGAATTATAAACCAGGTCTTGAAGAGAGCCAGTGAGTGGAAAGAACACAAGCCAAGGATAATCTAGGCATAAACTGCAGCTGTTATTAGCATTAGGAACATTGAGATTTGTACCAATGGTCTCTGCTAATTAGCTGCTACATGAAGGCAAATGTCTGGTGTGCTCCAGGTAAACTGTCGTTATTGTGAGAAACTATGAAAGATAATGGTATCTGTTTCCTGAGGTACTTTCTAATGTTCCCTCATCTCTGTCACTCATCTTCTGTAATGAGCAGGAAATCTCCCCGGATGCATTCTCACCTCAGCCCAGGGGTGTGCTGGATCTCCCGGGGCAGGACATGGGAAGAGTTGCCCTGCAGCAGCTGGATGGCAGGGTGCAGTTGCAGCTCATTTCCTAGCACGTTTTGAGAGACATTAGAAATAGCGTGGGAAGGAGGAAAACACGTGTCCTGAAGCAGAAGGAGTTACTAAGAAAGAGTTAGCAAGGCATCCTGAGTAGGAAATAAAAGGAAAGAAATGAAGTGCTGGATCAGAGAGCAGCACATGTTTGTTCTCTGAATGTGCTGCTGTCCTCTAAAATATTGCTTTTGCCATGGATTCATGGATTGCTTCATTAAAAAAAAAAAAAAAAAAAAAAAAGGACCCCATGCCTTTATATCCAAGAGTTTCCTCACAGTGAAAGCAAAGAGAGTTGGGGCTCTTCAGCCTGGAGAAGAGAAGGCTTCCAGGAGACTTTGTCAGATGCAGTAAATAGGAAACACAAACCACTGAGAACTTCCCAACCTAGCATGACAGGTGGATGTTAAGAGGAAGTTCTTTACAGTGAGGGTGGTAAGGCACTGGAACAGGTTGCCCAGGGAGGTTGTGGATGCTTCCTCCCTGGAGGTGTTTAAGGCCAGGCTGGATGAGGCCTTGAGCAGCCTGCTCTAGTGGGAGGTGTCCCTGCCTATGGCAGGGGGTTGGAGTTGGATGATCCTTGAGGTCCCTTCCAACCTAAACCATTCTATGATTCTATGATTCTATAAAGGCTCATTATGAATCCTTCCTCAACATATACACATATGAGATGCTTGAACGTGTCCAGAGAAGGGCGACGAGGCTGGTGAGAGGCCTCGAGCACAGCCCTATGAGGAGAGGCTGAGGGAGCTGGGATTGTTTAGCCTGGAGAAGAGGAGGCTCAGGGGTGACCTTATTGCTGTCTACAACTACCTGAGGGGTGGTTGTAGCCGGGAGGAGGTTGCTCTCTTCTCTCAGGCAGCCAGCACCAGAACAAGAGGACACAGCCTCAAGCTACGCCAGGGGAAATTTAGGCTTGAGGTGAGGAGAAAGTTCTTCACTGAGAGAGTCATTGGACACTGGAATGGGCTGCCCAGGGAGGTGGTGGAGTCGCCGTCCCTGGAGGTGTTCAAGGCAAGGTTGGACGTGGCACTTGGTGCCATGGTCTAGCCTTGAGCTCTGTGGTAACAGGTTGGACTTGATGATCTATGAGGTCTCTTCCAACCTTGGTAATACTGTGATACTGTGATACTGTGATTAAATTAAACCTTTCCACTATGTTTTGTTGTTGTTTGCTTGGTTTGTTTGTTTTTCTTAAAAATAGCATTTTCTTCCTAAGGTCAGGAATGTCACAAAAACACATCAGGCTGAGAACGCCTTAAGCTCCACCAAACTGGATAGGTAGCTGAGACAGACTGTACTTGAGTGCTTCTGAACTCAGTATTTAGAGATGGATAGTTTGGTGGTGCCAGAAGTAAAGTAATATTAGGAACAGATCCTGGGCTGCATCAGGAGAAGTGTGGCCAGGAGGTCGAGGAAGGTAATTCTCCCCCTCTACTCCACTCTGCCTAGACTCCACCTGGAGTAGTGCATTCTGGGGCCTCTATTATGAGAGGGATGTGGAGATGCTGAAGCATGTCCAGAGAAGGGCCACGAGGATGCTCAGAGGGCTGGAGCACTTCTGCTATGAGGACAGACTGAAAGAGTTGGGGCTGTTCAGTCTGGAGAAGAGGAGGCTCTCAGGTGACCTTCTTGTGGCCTTTCAGTATTTGAAGGGAGCCTACAAAGTGGCTGAGGAGGGACTTTTTTAGGCTCTCAGGGAGTGACAGGACTAGGGGGAATGGAGCGAAGCTATAGATGGGTAGGTTCAGACTGGACATGAAGAGGAAGATTTTCAGCACGAGAGTGGTGAGAGCCTGGAATGGGTTGCCCAGGAAGGTGGTTGAAGTCCCATCCCTGGAGGTGTTTAAGGCCAGGCTGGATGGGGCTGTGGGCAGCCTGCTCTAGGGTAGGGTGTCCCTGCCCACGTCAGGGGGGTTGGAATTAGATGATCCCTGTGGTCCCTTCCAACTCTGACTGATTCTCTGAGTCTATGAACTTAGGATTTGACTCATATGTCCATTTCTTCACAACCAGTTCTCATGTCTACACTCATAACAAAGAAAAGAAATCATTCTGAAACCAGGAAACTAATATAGAATGAACAAAAAAGTTACGAATATGTGCAGCAGTATGCTGAATGTCAGCTTGTAAAACAGAAGCAATAACTTCTTGAGGAAAACAATACAAAAATACAGATACTCTATGCCATATAGAAGTTTATGAAAGTAAGGGAAATAGTGATAGACTAAGGCTGGTAGTGGACAGGAAATTAAACATAAGCTTACAGCACATCCTAAAAAATTTGTTGTCTGGTGCTCCATTTAGAAACACATTCTTACTTCACCAAAAAAAAAAAACACCAAAAAGACTTTTCTTGAAATACTGCTTCTCATTATTGACACCTAATTAACAGATAAAGGCAGGAAAACAGCACAGAAATTATTGTGATAGAGGAGAAGCTATCAGAAAAAGAAAACAAGAAAACAAACAAAATGAAGAAACTTGATATGTAGTTTCTTTCAGGCATGCATTGACTGATTAAGGGAGGATCTCTTCCCCCTCTACTCTGCCCTGGTAAGACCTCACCTGGAATACTGCATTCAGTTTTGGGCTCTGCAGTTCAGGAGGGTCAGGGATCTACTTGAAAGAGTTCAACAGAGGGCTATGAAGATGATTAAGGGACTGGAGAATGCATCCTGTGAGGAGAGTTTGAGTGACCCAGGGCTTTTTGGTCTGGTGAAGAGAAGGATTAGAGGTGATCTAATAAGTGTTTATAAATACATGAGGTGATCTAATAAATGTTTATAAATAGATGAGGGCTGGGTGTCAAGAGGGAGGGGACAGGCTCTTCTCAGCTGCATCCCATGACAGGACAAGGGGCAATAGGTATAAACTATGGCACAGGAAGTTCCACCTCAACATGAGGAGGAACTTCTTTACTATAAGGGTCATGGAGCTCTGCAACAAGCCCCCCCCAGAGTGGAGTCTCCTTCTCTGGAGACTTTCAAGACCTATCTGAATGCATTCCTGTGTGACCTGCACTAGATTATGGACCTGCTCTGGCAGGGGGTTGGACACGGTGACCTCTGGAAGGCCTTTTCCAACTGCTAACATCCTCTGATCCTGTGACTGTGAAAGGACAGCCTCACTGAGTATCAGGTGCAAAACTGCAGTCAGCCTAGGTAGAGAGGCAACCTAGTGATAGAGTCTGAGTTCAAACTCTAGTAATATTTGTCCAAAATGCAAATAAGAAAGGAGTAGCACAAAGAGAGTGTGTCAAAGGAGAAATTCAGAGATCTGAGTTATTTCTCAGATTTGCATAGACTTTCTGTATGATATTGGCCAGAATCACCAAATTTGTGTCAGTTTCCTTCCTTTAAATAGCTATGCTGTTGTCTTTTATTTGGCTGTTAAGATTCTAAGTATGATCAGTCTCTATGTACACTGCTCCCTACAACGGAAGCAGTGTCTAGTGTACAGTGCTGCCAGAACTTCTACTGTTACTTAAGGCATGGGAAAATGCAGATCAGAGGAAATGAATGAGTCCTCAGAGATGCTAGAAGACTTGTTGATAGCCTTGTTTAAAATTGGACTTAATGAAGTATTGAGAAATTTACTGTTAAGAGCTCTCTAGTAGTAGAAAATGCAAGATGAATTCCATAATATTTCCATCATAGGTATGTTATGCATAACCATGTAAGCCTTTCATGCCCTTTAAACACACACTCACAAATACACTAGCAGAAATCTGGAGGATAGAGTGCTAGCAGTCAATCCATGCAAGTGTTTTGTAAAGCAACTCAGAAGTGTTATTTCTCAGCAGGACAGAAATAACTGCCCATCTATTGTCAAATATTTTTTTCTTCATTTCACTATGAAAAGAAATCCATAAATGACAGCTCAAGTCATCAGAATTTTCTGGTTTTCATTTACTGTCTAGTAACAGTGTACTGTGTCCAGTTCTGGGCTCCTCAACTCAAGAGAGATGTTGAGGTGCTGGAATGTGTCCAGAGAAGGGCAACAAAGCTGGTGAGGGGCCTGGAACACAAACCCCATGAGGAGAGGCTGAGGGAGCTGGGGGTGTTTAGCCTGGAGAAGAGGAGGCTCAGGGCAGACCTCATTGCTGTCTACAACTACCTGAAGGGAGGTTGTAGCCTGGTGGGTGTTGGTCTCTTCTGCCAGACAACCAGCAACAGGACAAGGGGACACAGCCTCAAGTTGTGCCAGGGGAAGTATAGGCTGGATGTTAGGAGGAAGTTCTTCACAGAGAGAGTGATTGGCATTGGAATGGGCTGCCCAGGGAGGTGGGGGAGTCACCGTCCCTGGGGGTGTTCAGGAAAAGCCTGGATGAGGCACTTAGTGCCATGGTCTAGTTGACTGGATAGGGCTGGGTGCTAGGTTGGACTGGATGATCTTGGAGGTCTCTTCCAACCTGGTTGCTTCTATTCTATTTTCAACATTTAAAGTGGGGTCTGCCATGTAGAAAAGCTAGTTGTAATTAATATGCTATCAAGGAAAACTCATTGAAGATCTTGGATGAATCCTGCAAGTTTCCCTGTCAGTGGCCCTGTCACAGATTTCTAAGTGGGGCTGCCTAGCAAGGGTTGAGCTCACAATCAAAGATAAAGTTTGATTCTAACTTCTGAGCTTTCTTGTTTGCCATCTTTCCCCTCCTTTCACAAATGTCAAGTCAAGAAGATAGAGTTAAACACAGAACTTTTCTTCCAGAGGATGCTGTTTTAACATGTGCATTGACCTCCAGGGAAAAAAAGCTCACATGTGCACACATAGGAAAAAAAATACACACCCCAGCTGCCCCCAGATCTTTACTCAAGCACTAATTCCAGCTTTAATCTGACCCACATTATTTTCCTGAGCATTCAAACTCCTACAGTATAGTAAATTATAGAGTAAGCATTTTTATTGTTGTGCTAAGCACACTATGCTCTATGGCTGCTACACTTTGAGCAAGCTCAGAAACAACAGTGGGAAAAACACTAGATTATTAGGTTATACTCCACAATTTGTGTCAACAAATAGCTTGCTACTTTTCCAGCTATGCTACCTGTCTTTCTCTGTCAGCTGTCAATGGTTTGCTTCTTTTTAATGAATGCTGGGGCCTGCAAAGTTCCCCCAGGCACTCATACATCAAGAAAAATGCTGAGATTTGTCAATTCCCCTAACATCCATTTAGGATTATTGTCAACATTTATAAATCTATAAGCAAAACATTCCCTTGAGACTAATTCCTTTTGACAGTTATTTGAGGTAGGTCACCCAGCAGGGAAAATCTTGTTGGTGTATAGCAAGGATGTGCTGCCTTTAATGCCTTCAGTGCTATCAGTGATCTTGGAGCCTTTTGACAGCTTCTAAGATAGAATTTATAATTTCCATATGTATCAAAAAGTTTGGGTTTGTTTTTGATTCTTTTTAATGGTTTCTGTGTACTTATAGAGAAGTGCCCTTTTGGCTTTGGACTTGGGATGGAAATGAAGCATGGAAAGGCACAGAAATATCTCTGTGCTTAAGAATGTCATAAGGAAATTCTGGTTTGCTTTTTTTCTTTTTAAGGCTAAGATTCTACAGAAACACACATTTTGCTTAGACAGAAAAAGAATTATTGAGTAGATAGAAAATTATTCTAGTTGAAGTCCACTCAGAAATTTGTCAATTCTAAAAAAAAACTCCAAACAACCCAACAACAACAACACCCCACGCACTACTCTGTTACACAGGGTAAGGGAAACAGATACACATTGAGGAAGTGATATGTGAGGCTATGTTCATAGAATCAACCAGGTTGGAAGACACCTCCAAGATCATCCAGTCCAGCCTATCACCCAGCCCTAGCCAATCAACTAGACCATGGCACTAAGTGCCTCATCCAGGCTTTTCTTCAACACCTCCAGGGACAGTGACTCCACCACTTCCCTGGGCAGCCCATTCCAATGCCAATCACTCTCTCTGGGAAGAACTTCCTCCTAACATCCAGCCTAGACCTCCCCCGGCACAACTTGAGACTGTCCCCTTGTTCTGTTGCTGGTTGTCTGGGAGAAGAGACCAACTCCCACCTGGCTACAGCCTCCCTTCAGGTAGTTGTAGGCAGCAATGGGTTCACCCCTGAGACTCCTCCTCCCTACGCTAAACAANCTCCAGTCACTCTTTCCCCAGCCTGTAGCACTGCTTGGGGTTGTGGCCAAAATGTAGAACCCTGTATTTGGCTTTGTTCAATTTGGTGTAAAGGATATCTAATGTATATGAGAATTATACTTAAATACATTCATCCAGGTTTTTTTGATTGCTCAAATGTACAACAATTCACTAGGTTTGAGAGGGCAGCCTTGTGATGTTTCAAATTAATAAACATATGTTCTTAGAAAGTCCATTTAAGAACTGCAGATAGATCCATAGGTAGAAGCAACACTAGGAAAACTAATTCAAATGCTTTCCAGCCTCCCTGAGCATCATCATCAATACAAAGTGAAGGGAGAATGGTTGATACACAGGTAAAGATATCCAGACTATAGTGGAGTCCTGCACAGCACAAAGCTTCAGAATATAAGTGGCCTTGCAGTAATTCAGGTCAAAAGTTCATTTAGCTTAGTGCTGTACCTACTAGAAAAGTAGATGAGGACTGGACAGTGTAATTTGTCATCCCTGTATTCTCCCATCCTCAACTCATGAGCTGCCTGAGCTGAGTGTGTGTATGTAACAGCTCGTTTCTCACATGAAGAACTGTCAGCTTAGTTCCAAGTCCCCATGAAATGTTAACTTCCATGTTCTCTGTTTAATTTCACGTCAGGTGAAGCAGAACTGTGTAAGTTGCTGCTATGTGAACTTAGCATCTACTTGCTACCTTCTTCTGGAGAGTCTCAGTAAATCTGCTATGTTTGCATTTAATGACTCTCAAGACTGGCAAAAGGAGAACAGCTCATCAGTTAGAGACTAGAAGATCATGGAAACTTACAATAAAAATCATAAACCAGCTGAATAGAAGTGTAGAAATTATTGAAGACTTGAGGCTTTTGCTGAACATGACATGGACAGGTTTGCTGACAACACCAAGATGTGTGGTGCAGCAGACAGGTTGAAGGATCCAGAAGGACCTGGACAGGCTGAAGAGGCGGGCTCTAGCCAACCTCATGAGGTTCAACAAGACCAAGTGCAAGGTCCTGTAGCTGGGTCAAGGCAATCCCAAGCACAAATACACACTGGGCAGTGACTGGCTGGAGAGCAGACCTGAGGAGAGGGATTTGGGGGTGCTGGTGGCCAAGAAGCTCAACAAGAGCCAGCAGTGTGTACTTGCAGCCCTGGGCGGGGGGGCAACCAGACCCTGGGCTGCATCAGAAATGTGGCCAGAAGGTCGAGGGAAGTGATTCTCCCCCTCTACTCCACTCTCCTGAGACCCCATCTGCAGTACTGCATCCAGTTCTGAAGCCCCTACTACAAGAGGGATGTGGAGGTGCTGAAGCATGTCCAGAGAAGGGCCACAAGGATGACCAGAGGGCTGGAGCAGCTCTGCTTTGAGGACAGACTGCAAGAGTTGAGGCTGTTCAGTCTGGAGAAGAAGAGGCTGCATCTGAAGGGAGCCTACAAAAAAGCTGGGGAGGGACTTTTTAGGCTCCGAGGGAGTGACAGGACTAGGGGAATGAAGCAAAGATGGAGGTGGGGAGATCCAGAGTGGACATGAGGAGGAAGTTGTTCATCATGAGAGTGGTGAGAGCCTGGAATGGGTTGCCCAGGAAGGTGGTTGAGGCCCTCTCCGTGGAGGTGTTTAAGGGCAGGCTGCATGAGGCTGTGGGCAGCCTGCTCTAGGGCAGGGTGTCCCTGCCCATGCCAGGGGGGTTGGAACTAGATGATCCTTGTGGTCCCTTCCAACCCTGACTGATTCTATGAATCCAAACACTTGGTATTAAGAAAAACAACCACTGCAGCTACAAAAGTAAAATGTTTTTGAAAGCTTGATGAGCTGGAAAAGAAAATAAAAAGGTTCTGATCCTCCATCCAGTGTACTAAAAGGTGGGTTAGGTTTGCTGCTTCTCCTGTTAAGATATGTACATTTGTGAACTTTGGTCCTGAAGTTCTTATTGCATGCACCTGCTATTTCCCTATCTGTCTAAGTCAGTCATCAGGCATTCAGTCATGACTGCTCAGGCTTCCTGAAAATCTGTGATTGCCAGAAGAGAGAAGAGTTACAAGTGGTCAAAACTTGCTTAAGAGTACAACATTTCCCCACAAACTGAACAGAACTCGGTGTGTGATTTCTAGCACATAAGAAATCTTGAAGTCAAATCACACATTTTATCAATGGTTTAAGTGGCTACTAGGGATAAGAAAGCTACCAAATCCAGTGTTGTAAGAGGAATTTAATAAGAGCCTGTACTTGATTGTGATGCAGAAGGATTTCGGAAGCAGATTAATTTCTCTGCCTCATCCATCTATTAAAATTTGTGCCAAAGGCAAATGACCAACAGGGGCATGAAATTCCAGCACTTCAGTGAAGCAAGCTGGGCTACAGTGGAGAAAATTGTAAAGAGTTGGTCTTGGCACTTGCAGAGTTTATTCTTTGTGCTGGAATATACTGACATCTCCTTAAGGAAGTTTTCAGTAGTACCCTAGTAAAGTGCTCAGGCAGCACGTTTGTGTCTCTATCAGAGAGAAGGAGGAATTGGAGCAGAAAGTGAAGGAAGGAGACTTCAGAGCAGCGAGAGTAAGAAAAGAGAAGCCTTAGAGTACAGAGAAGGAAAAGCAGAGAGAAAGGGATGAAGAAAAATGACACATGAAAAGTTAGAGCTCACAAAGAAAGGGATCGTGTGTATGGCAATCAGGGGAGCAGAAAGCCCTCCTAGGTTGACTAAGCAGAGCCAGTTAAAAGGCATTCAGTCATAGTAGTGATTATTAGTCCTTTGATACTTATTAATCCTATTATGGGGCTGTGGACCAATTTTGGAATTTAAACAGACAAGCAAAATTTTTTTTCACCATTTTAACCTTCTTTCTGTAATTTCTGTGTTTATTACTTTTCAGGTTTCTTTGGTGGTTTCCTTTTCCTTTTCTCTTTTGCATTTTCCCCTTTTTGTCTTCTTGTTTCCCTGCCTCTCCTGTTTCTTCCTACCCTTTATTTAGCAGGAGATTAAAGGAGAAATTCAGTGTGCCCTTTAATAGTGGCATTCCTCACATTAGGAGGATGGGGAGGCAAAAGAAAACTCCTGGAATCTTTCAAGTAGGATAGAGTATTATTGCTTACAGGGTAAAATAGTTCATAAAAGGAGTTTAGAAAGGATACAGTAAATACCAGCACAGGCAGCAGAATTTGGCCTTAGCCCACAAGGTCTGGCAGACAGTTGAATGCTCATCAGGCAAAACGGTAATGTAGCCAAACAGCTGTGTGTTCCTCAGAGAAGCTGTAGAAACACATGGTCTCAAAAGGAAAAGGGATCTTTCTCTCCTTTAGGTTCACAGACATTCTGCATAAGAGCCACATTTTCACTCTTGCCTTATCCATGTCTCTGTTCTGCACCTGGGGAACTGTGTGGGTACTCCAGTTTTCAGGCAGTTGTGATAGATGTGCAAGCTGAACCTGCAATTGCTTGCTGAATTGTATTGAGGTAGATTTTGCCAGCCCAGACACGTCTCATTTTCTAACTGGCCCAGCTATTGCTACCTCAGTGCAGAATGATCCTTCCCTGGCTAGCAAGATGAGCCACACTCTTCAGCACGTTTGCTTCTTGTTCTGTGGCCAAAGTCATAGGGCATCTAGGAAATTGTTCTGGACCAGTTTTAGTTCAAACAGCTGCTTGCATACCTCTCAGGGCTGACACAGCAAAAGCATTCACAATGAAGAATCAACGGTGCTTGATTCTTTTTGTACAAGCACTACACACTGTCATCATCTGGAATGAAGGACAATTTGCTATTGCCCTAAGTTCCTCATGATCCCAGTGGAGGACTGAGTCAAGGTGATCCCAGCTTGTTATATGCAAAGTGAGTCTGCAAAAAGCGCACAGCTACAGGGTTAGAAAACCAAGGAGCATTGGGGGAATTCACAAAGGGCAAAAAGGCTGCTCTTCATAACATGCATATTTATTTTGATGGGATCATCCCTGGGCAGCAGGCTATGAAATCAAACCACAAAACCGACATTTACACTGTGGCAACTTCACTGTCAGTAAGGGGGAAGAGGTGAGTGCAAATATAACTAACTTTGGTTTTGTCAATGTTTCATTTTAGTAATAGGTGTAACTGAGGGAAAGAGACAAGCAGTTGTGTTAAGACCCTTGTTGTAACTATTGGAGAATTGCTTGTTTTCCTATTCACTCTTTTTTCTGTAATGACAGAAAAGATAAATCCTGTTAACAGACTGATTGTTGTAAGCACCCTGTGTTTCTCAGGGGCTTGTGTTTAAGGAAAGAGTTGGACATGAAACGTGATACTTTCCCCAAGCTAATGAAAGCCTACATATGGCTGAAGGTCCTTGCAAGGTAAGCTCATATCTGCTGTGCACCAGTCTCTAAAGCACTGAAACTGTAGACGATAGACACATATGAGTCAAGTGGGTTTACTAGTACTTTGAGATCTCATTAGCCACCTGATCCATTTGCTTGTTGTTAATCCATTAATCATTTTTCTGCTCTAAAAGACTTCCATAAGAAAAATTGCCATGTTTTCTTATGTATTCAGCATTTTAATGAGACAGCATGCAAGAATGTTTTTGCATGCCTAAAACCCCCATTAGGAGGAAGTTCTTCTCAGAGAGAGTGATTCACCATTTGAACGGGCTGCCCAGGGTGGTAGAGTCACTGTCCCTGGAGGTGTTGAAGAAAAGCCTGGATGAAGCACTTAGTGCCATGGTCTAGTTGACTGGATAGGGCTAGGTGATAGGTTGGACCATATGATCTTGGAGGTTTCTTCCAACCTGGATGGTTTTATGATTTTTCTAACTCAATGAATACTGGAGTTTGCAATAATAACAGCCTATCTCAGCTCTTCTCTCTGTTAATACTATTGTTGTGGAGGGGAAAATAATTGATGCGAGATGATCTTTTCCAAAATTAATATTGTTTATTAATTTTGTTATTCAGAACTCTCACCACCCCCAACAACTAATTTTAATAATATTTCAGTTCTTACATGGTTATGGGAATATTCAGTGGACATAATCTACATGTAATATAACCAGCAAAATACATAAACATTAATTGAACTGGAAGAGACTATTCACACAGTCAAATGCTGCTTGCAGCCAGTAGACCGTTTGCCCAGTAGATGGGCCCAAGCTCTTTCTGCTCTATGGCAGAAGGCAGTAGAGAATTACAAAGAGGCATTTCAGCATTTAATCACAGATTATTAATATTACCCTCACGGGGGCTAGCCACAGTCCATACAGTGCCCAAATGCTTTCAGGGGACTCCATCTTGTTGGACGTTGAGGCTTGAATCTTCCCAGCTTCTGAGGAAAGGACACAGACAATCTCTGACCTTGTCTCCTGGCTTCTTCTGGATGATCTGTGTATATGTCCAGGAATTCTAGGCAGAACCTTCAGGTGCAGAAGGCAGGATGTTGTGCAGTCTCAGCATGTCATCAGCTGGCCACACAGGCTGATCGCATGCAGGCATCCAGGGTCTGCTCCTGGTAACTCGCAGCAGTGGAGTTTACCAGGCAAGCAATAAGGCAGTGTGCAATAGCAGCACAGCTGGGCATAGCAGAGAGAGCAGGGCAAAGAGCAGGGAAGCAAAAGCAGGTTGTTCACCTGCATATCTCCTTTTATGAGTGTGGGCCAAGATTAATTGCCCTTTGGACACAAGAAGAGCCAACCAGGATGGCAGTTAGCCAAACCTTACCATTTTAGGCAAAGTCACAGGCTTGCTTTTCCCTAATTTGGGAAAAGCACAGGCCTTACACTAGGCAGGCACAAGCTAAGTGTGTGTGACTTACATCACAGGACCCTGGGCAGGCCAGACTCTATGGCTCCAGGTCCTTTTGTGTCCGTTTCCTGGGCTTGCCTCTCTGATGGAGCAGAAAAACATGCCTAGGCAAGGCAGGACATGTACAAGCCTATTTTGAGCCTATGAGGTCTACCAAAACAACTCTTCATACAAGAAAGCACATTTCTGACTTGATGATTAATCATTAGAACAAACTGCTAGTAAATTCTGTGTGTCTTGAACTCTTCAGATAATGGCTGCAAACCTTGCCAAAAGATGTGCTTTATTCAGATAGTTGTTGGCCTCTACACTATTAACTAGAAAAATATTCTTAAATTGGGTCATTTGCTTGCCTTATATTCTTTTAAGAACTGAATATCAGGATTTGAATAAAGAAAAGGAAACATTTCTGTTTCTCTTTTATAACCTTAATTCTGTGTACAATATATTGGTATATTCTATGTACCAATATAATTTGTAAAGCTTTTTCCAAAGGGATATAATGTTTTTGCAAGAAGTGTTGTATTACAGAATCACAGTATCACAGTATCACCAAGGTTGGAAGAGGCCTCACAGATCATCAAGTCCAACCTGTTACCACAGAGCTCAAGGCTAGACCATGGCACCAAGTGCCACGTCCAATCCTGCCTTGAACAGCCCCAGGGACAGCGACTCCACCACCTCCCCAGGCAGCCCATTCCAGTAGCCAATGACTCTCTCAGTGAAGAACTTTCTCCTCATCTCAAGCCTAAACTTCCCCCAGCGCAGCCTGAGGCTGTGTCCTCTCGTTCTGGCACTGGCCACCTGAGAGAAGAGAGCAACCTCCCCCTGGCCACAACCATCCTTCATGTAGTTGTAGACAGCAATAAAGTCTCCCCTGAGCCTCCTCTTCTCCAGGCTAAACAATCCCAGCTCCCTCAGCCTCTCCTCGTAGGGCTTGTGCTTGAGGCCTCTCACCAGCCTCGTCGCCCTTCTCTGGACACGTTCAAGCATCTCAATGTCCCTCTTAAACTGGGGGGCCCAGAACTGAACACAGTACTCAAGGTGTGGTCTAACCAGTGCAGAGTACAGGGGCAGAATGACCTCCCTGCTCCTGCTGACCACACCATTCCTGATGCAGGCCAGGATGCCACTGGTTCTCTTGGCCACCTGGGCACACTGCTGGCTCACAGAATTTCTTAGATTGGAAAAGACCTTCAAGATCATAGAGACCAACCATTAGTTTCACACTGATAAGTCCTTGACTAAACCAAATCCCTCAGCACAACATCTAATCAGTATGAATCTCCATGGTTAGAAAGGACCACCAGGATCATCCAGTCCAACCTTCATCCCAGCAATCTTAATCACTAGGCCATAGCCACAATATTGTAGAATAGTGCTAGTTTCAGCAAACATGAAAAGGGGCAAACAAGAATCATAGAATCAACCAGATTGGGAGAGCTCCAAGATCATCCAGACCAACCTAGCACCCAGTCCTAACCAGTCAACTAGACCATGGCACTAAGTGCCTCATCCAGGCTTTTCTTCAAGACCTCCAGGGACAGTGACTCCACCACCTCCCTGGGCAGCCCATTCCAATGGCCAATCACTCACTCTGTCAAGAACTTCTCCTAACATTCAGCCAAGACCTCCCCCATCACACCTTGAGATTGTGTCTCCTTGTTCTGTTTCTGGTTGCCTGGGAGAAGAGACCAACCCCACCTGGCTACAACCTCCCTTCAGAAAAACACGTAGAATATGATTAAACCAGAAACTAATAAATTCATGGATGATCATTAATTAATTGGTACTAAATGCATTTTTTTTTTAATTAAAACTATTATTTTAATGTAATCAAAGGGGTTTATTATTTTTTTTCCCCAGTGAGATGCATCAGAAATATTTCACTGGTATATACCAATATTTAAATATTTATGGAAGGAGAAGAGCTCTCACAGAAGAAACTGAGATTGCACTTAAAGTACTCAGACTTACTCCAACTAAGACAGCTTTATTATTCTTCTAAAGTGCCTGATTTTCTTCCGTTTCCAGACCAGGAATGAATTTGGAAGCTCAATAAATGAAAAGTGTTTCTGGCCATCACCTGCTACAAAGTATTTCATGACAAAAATCAAAATACTTTATTTCACTACCCTAGAGAGTTTCGTTGTGTTGGCTTAACCGTTGTGTAGCTGCTGTTTTTCTTTCCTATAGAAGTAGCTATTTAAAAAGAAAAATCTTGTTTACTTTACTAGCTGTATGTTATTGCCAAATTAAAGATCAAATTGATTGAAGTCTACTTAAACCAGCATAACTTTTCTGATGGTGACTTAGTGAATCAAGTAAGGAGTTTGAGACAATACACTGCAGTGACCTTAGCAAAGCAGAAGCAGCAGCTACCAACAATAGAACAGTTACCCCCACCCAAGCACACAGCACCCAGCCCAGTGGAAAAGCCCAACACCTGTGCTAGTTTGAGCCAAGCTGGGATATTTTAGTGAGAGGAATTAGATTATAGGCTGTGAAAAGAAAACAACGGTGAGGTCGACTTCCCTCATAGGCCAGCTGAGATGTATAAAAACTAGAATACAACCACAGATACCCCAGTTGCTCTCTGGCTGCCTCCTTTCTCTCCCTAGCTTGCTGTTTAACTAATCTGTCTGCTTCCTAACCCCCCTGGCTGATTCTCTAAATTCACCTTGAATGCGAGGCAAAATCTGAGATAAGGTAGAGGGGTCAAAAGGAGGTGGAAAGATGGTTGGGAGCTCCTCTTGGGGCCTCTGGTTTCTCTGAGAGCTGCTGTGTTTCTGTATTACTTTTTTGACTTGTATGTTTCTGTCTATAGCTGTATCTGTTGTAACTATCTGCTTGTATATTGTCCTGAGATGTAAATAAAAAGCTTCATTCTAAATTTCCAGCTCAATTGAGTCTAGACTGGGTAGTTTTCACAACGAGGGGAGGGGGAAGAAGGGCAGGTAACCCAAACCATCACAACACCCCAACCCAGAAACTGGAAATTACAGTCAGAAACAAGAAGCCTCTCATTTCACAATCCGAACTTCAAGCCCAATGATGCTCTGCTGCAGCCAGAACTTTCATTTTAAAGTTGATATGGTGTCAGCATGGTACCAAATACTCATCAGCAGTTTTAACTGAAGCCATGATGCTTACCTTGTCCGATATATTTGTGCTGTTCCTGTTTACCATTCAGATGTTTACTATTCTTAAAAATCCTGTGTGTTCCAAATTTAATACCTTGGGACAATCATTTTCAGAGAAAATTCATATTCCCTAGGAGTCAACAAAATAACATTTCACCCCTTACTCCCCTCCAAGCAGCTCCTACCCCATCCCCATCTTCCCAAAACAATCCCTACTCTCCACTCCCCCTTCACTAAGCCTAAACAGCTCCTGCTCCACCACTGCCATTTTTGTACCCACTCCAGAGCCTGGGGAAAGCAGCTAAAATAACACACAGAGGAGTTCAGACCCATCAACAGCATCTGTGGATGATGTTAAAGTAGCCATCAAGACTATTCCTACCTGACTGGGGGGCCCGCCAGGCCCCCCAGCCTTTTGTCCCCTTCACCATTCACCCAGTGTGCACCATGCAGACTCACCAGTGATGATGGAAGGAGGATCCTTCTGCCCATTTGGGCACAGCTTAGGGATTCCAGCTTTCCTGGGGCCAGTTAAAAAGGGGAGCAGGCAGGGAGGGCAAAATGGTCACACCTGGGGTGGGAGGAGACTCCAAAAGAGCCCAGGTGCTCTGAAATTTGGAGGGAAATAAAAAGCCAAATGGGGTGGAAATGGCCTTCCAGTGTCATCTGGTATAGGTGGTCCTGCTCTGGCAGAGGGCTTGGACTAGATAATCTTTCAAGCTCTCTTCCAATCTCTAGCATTCTGTGTTCTAGCTTATAGAGTCAGTGTGAAGGTATAATAATGTATATGTCTAATGGATGACTCTTAATAGAGCAGTAGATTGCAGACAAGGAGTGTATTTTGAATATATAGTGTGATAAATGGGATGCTAGTAACTAATTTATTGTGTGTATTTACATGGATAGTCTTTATATGCACACAAGTGTCATTATCACAATATCACCAAGGCTGGAAGAGACCTCACAGATCATCAAGTCCAACCCCTCACCACAGAGCTCAAGGCTAGACCATGGCACCAAGTGCCACGTCCAATCCTGCCTTGAACAGCTCCAGGGACGGCGACTCCACCACCTCCCTGGGCAGCCCATTCCAGTGTCCAATGACTCTCTCAGTGAAGAACTTTCTCCTCTCCTCAAGCCTAAATTTCCCCTGGCACAGCCTGAGGCTGTGTCCTCTCGTTCTGGCACTGGCCACCTGAGAGAAGAGAGCAACCTCCTCCTGGCCACAACCACCCCTCAGGTAGTTGTAGACAGTAAT